>SOZL01000728.1:0-26902 GCA_009733165.1 Naja naja | reverse complement strand
TGCCTTGTTTGTATCAAAATCAACTATTGTTCTGGCAAAGAAGTCATACTATTTCTTGAATAAAAGGGATCATATCAGAAGAAAATGTTATAAAAGTCAGATGAATCCCCATCACAGTGGAAGGATATAAAGTGAGTTTTCTGGCCATCACCCAATGGCCTCAAGGAAATCAGTAGGAATGAATCTTATGATATTCGATGGAATCAACCCAGCACTGGGCCATATATATTTCATTATTTATTTATTTGATTTTTATCCTGCTGCTATTACTTTATAAGTAACACAAGGTGATGAACACTCCTTCTGTTTTCCCTTCAGCAACAACCCTGTAAGGTAGGTTGGGCTGAACAAGAGTGACTGGCCCAAAGTTGCCCGGTTGGCTTTTGTGACTAAGGTGAAATTAGAACTCACCATCTCCCAGTTTCTAGGGCAGCACCTTCACCGCTACCCCAAACTGACTCTCCAATGTATTGCAGGATCCAATCTGGATCAGTCACCGACCAGAAGTTTTGTCTTCTGAGCTTTTGGACTCGTGCTGGAGTCATTCTCAGTGAACTGTCTCATCATAACCACCCCAATAGAGAGAGACACATTCTGGTGAGAGAGAGTTCCCAAGGATGGGCTCCAGCATGATCCCAAAAGCTCGAAACACCTCTGGTTCCAGTGACTGAAACAGATTGATCCTGCAACCTTATCCTGGGACACATATATTCACTTTCATTCTCCAATGGATTGGCTTTTTTTAAACTTAACTCTACATCCTGTGAAACTTTAGGAAGGAGACAAGCTGGCATGAAGCTCTTCCTTCCCAGATGCTGCTCTGAGGCTGAAGTAATACACGTTTGCTAACTTCTTTGCTCCGAGGCCATTTACTTGACAATCTCTTGATTATAAAGACTGCCTTTGATTACCTTTCAGAATAACTCAGACCTTTGGAATGAGGTTTTGTTTTCAGAATTAAAACCTGCATTTTATTCTTGTGGGTTTTTCCCCTTGAAATGAAAGTGCCAGCCTTAGAACCAGCCAAGTTTTGGTAAGAAACCCAGTGATATATCACATTTCTTCCAGATCTCATTTTTGTAACTCCACAGGAGTCCTTTAAAAACACACAGGAAAATCTACCATACACAAGGCAAAGAGGTATGCCCTGGCTTTTAACAGGTTTCAGGAATTGTCTTGGAATTTGCTTTATAGCCAAAGGCTAAAAGATTTAAAGGTTTATGCCTGGAAAAAACATAGCTGAAATGCTGCCATCCTTTGCCTTTTGTTTCTTGGCTGAGACAAACAATTCATTTTGGTATCAATAAGATGCACAGTTTTCACAAAGCCTCTCTCCACAAAAACTAAAAAAGGATCAATTGTGTGAGAAATGCTTTCATGGGTGAATTTTATTTATGCAAATGACAAAAATCTCATTCCAAAGTGTGCTAATTTTATATGCTGTGATTGGAGGGGAAAATATCAAATCCAGGTGTAATTCTCTTCTTCCACATGTCAATTTTTACATCGCTGAATGATAGCAGATAGTTCGAAATCTGCTGCAGACTGGAAATGTTTGGACTACTGAAAGGATAGCTGTATAAATCACTAAAATATGTACTAATTCCATAAGCCTTGAATGCTTAGCATTCAGGAGTGAGCGAATTGGAAGGTAGATAGACAGTATTTCAGTTTGCCATACAAGGTTTAAACCTTTTGATATATGCATCTTGCCTTCCTAAAGTGCTTAAAAACCCTCAAACAGTAGATAGGAAAGCATCATTATCTTTTTTGGTACACATAGAATACACAATTGGTAAGTTGAATGATCGCTCCATCTTTTCTGAGGCTACAAAGGACCAAAAGTGAAATTCCTACTAAAGATCAGAAGGCAATTCTAGCAACAGAAAGCTGGGAACAGAGATGTATTCTTTTCCTTTGGAAGGCTCATATCAAGATTGCTCTGCATTGTGGACAATACAAAATGCCAACTGTTATGTATGCAGGTTTGAATGTCATTGGTTTAGTTTGAACTCTTCTTGTAAATTGTCAAATATGAATTGGTTTAAAAAGTGTGGGAAAACCCTGCACTCTGATTGGCTGGCAACTGCGCTAAGCATAAAGCAGCCTAGCCCAGCCAAATCGGGTCCATTCTAAGGTGTAGTCACTAATAAACTCTTCGCTGAAGCTCTTCGCGTCTGACTCTTCATGCAAACTTAACACCAACCATCTTTGCTCTTTGGAAATTGGGAGAGGTTATCTGCCCTCCTGCGCAATTATCAACAACGGAGAAGCTGCCACACGGAGTGTGATACAGTGCAGGATATACTATACTACAGTAAAACAGGAGTCCCCAAACTTGGCAACAGAATTCTGGGAGTTGAAGTGCACAACTTTTAAAGTTGCCAAGTTTGGAGACTCCTGGAGTAAAGGAATAATTATAAGATAGGTTTCACAATTAACTTTACCAATCATCCAAGTTAAAGAGTACCTGTTTTCAAGTTTAAAATATAAGATATTGTTGAATAAGGTTTTATAATAAATGGAAAATGTCCCATTCTCAGTGTTTCCAGTAAATGATTATATTATGATTTGAGTTAATTATAAAACATTTTGAACTAAAAACACAGCCTACTATGCAGTACCTGGTAGCCTTTAAAAGTAGTGTATTAGAATATAAATATATAAATGTAATACTACATCCCTTGATACATCTTAACTTGATTATACTTTTACACTTAAATTATACCAACTATTACTTATAAATTCATTAGAGGATAGTGAGTAAATAGCTAGTTATTCAGTTATTTTGCAACTTTATATCTGTTTATCCCAGTTTCAGGATTGCATATAATAAAGTATCTCCAAAGGATAAAACAGAAAACAAGACCCTTACAAAAATTCTACCTCTTTTCCCAATCTGATGAGTACCAGATGGTTTGATTACCATTCCACTGTTCACAGCTGCCATAACCTTTTCACTTACAGGGCTGGGAGCTGCTAGACTGGGATAAGTTTGTTGTGTTCAAACTTTGCCCTTTTAAATTCAAGTAGGGTAAAGAAGTAGAGGATCTCAGTCTCTGTGAGATGAAGTGTGCTCCACTAAGATTGTGGAATCAAACATGGCCATTTCTACCCCAAATGAATTAATAGAAGATTCCCACCAGAATCTAGTCTTAAAACTGAACTATTCCAGGGAGCAGATAGACTTCAGGACTTAATGTCTTTCCACTTGGGGCTATAAATACTTTCTATTCCATTCCCTTAACCCCTTTAAATTATCTCTCATCTGAACTTCCTTTGTTTCTCCTTTTTGGGATCTTCTACATAGGGTCTTCCTTCTTGAAATGTAAAGATAAAAAGCAATAAAGGCAAAAATGATCAAGAGATGGCATCTTTAGCCAAAGTTTATGTACACTATTTGTTTGTATACATGACAATAATAGCTCACCTTGTCTATTAATGTTTGGTCATTTTACTAACTGACAAGGTAGTAGGTAAAACACACTGCAGCTTAAATTAATGATGACTCCAAATCTTGTAAGGTAAAGCTAAAAGTTCCCCACATACATGCTAGTTGCTTCCGGCTTTAGGGGCGGTGCTCATCTTCAATACAAAGCCGAGAGCCAGCTGTCTGAAGACATCTCCGTGGTCATGTGGCGGCATGACTAAATGCCAAGGCGACCTGGAACACTGTTACCTTCCCACCAAAGTGGTCCCTATTTTTCTACTTGCAGTTTTACATGCTTTTGAACTGTTAGGTTATCAGAAGTTGGGACAAGTAACAGGAACTCACTCTATTATGTGGTGCTAGGTGTTAAATGTGCACGGATGAGGAAGGAGCAGGACTCAGGAATGCTATAAACTCTTTATTTACAACACCGGTTTAAAAGCGAAGAAACACGCCAGCGCTGGCTTTTATAGCCGGCACTGTCCAATACTTCAGCCACTGATGGGAACTCATTCTTCCCGCCAGTGGCTGAACCAATAAGTGGAGTCTTACATCAGACTCCACTTTGCATGTAATGTAGGCTCGCGGTAAATGTGCCGTTATGCATATTTAACACTAGGGAGTTGAACCACCGAACTGCAACTTTTCTGATTGACAAGCTCAGCGTTTTAGCCACTGAGCCACTGATAGCGATAGTGGTAGCTCAAATAATAGTAATAGCACTTAGACTTATATTCTGCTTCATAGTGCTTTATAGCCCTCTATAAGTGGTTTACAGTACCAGCATATTGCCCCCAGCAAATCTGGGTTTTCATTTTACTGACCTTGGTAGGAAGGAAGGCTAAGTCAACCTTGAACCAATCAGGACTGAATCCTGGCAATGGGCAGAGTTTGCCTGCAACACTGCATTCTAACCATTGCACCACCATGACTCTTTTTCATTATAAAATAAATAACAAAAAAATAAGTTAAAGCAGTCAATTGTTACAAGAATTTAACATGATCTTTGTACAGGAGAATCAATCAAACTTTAGAATGACATCGTTAGAAAACTAGCTAGATGAGCAGGTCTCATTCAAAGTATGTTTCCAAATGCCTAGGTTTTCCATTCCTTCTATGTGAATGTTGTGAAAGTGCCTTTGAGGGAGGGGCAGGTGGAGAGAAGAGTATATATGCTATGTAAGAAAACTGTGTGTTTGGCTCCTGCTACTGTCATCCCTTTTCATAAAGAACAGATCTCAATTGGAACACAACTGCCCAAAATTGTAGAATAGAAGTATATGGTGAAGAATGCATTCCCATCACATTCCAGCCTGGAAACTGAATAACAAGTAGTCCTCAACTTATAACCAATTCCTTAGCAACAGTTTACAAGAGAGACCCCCCGACCCCCCAAAAAGCTACATTCAAAGTTACAATGTTGCCCCCTCCCATGTTGAGATGCAGTAAACTCCAAAGCTGTAATAGAAGCAATAACATAGGCACATAATCTTTGTTTTAAAATGGTAAAACTTAAAACAAAAAAGCCCCAAAATTCTTGACCCATGCAAACTATATGAGATGATGGTGCTGCTTAGTCTTCATTATAGCTATTGTGGCTTTTAAGCAGATTTAAGTGGGGTCTCTAGCAACTCAAAGAATGTCCACTCCTGGTTTATAACTTGTTGTTTACAGTAGTTGCTAAGTCTTCGTGATTCCAGACCATCCATACCTCCACTGCATCCTGGAGTTTGCGCAAATTCATGTTCATTGTGTCAATGACACTATCTAACCATCCAGGGGTGGCCTTCAAAATTTTTAGCAAGGGGTTCTCTGTCCTGTTGCTGGGTGGGTGTGGCCATGGTGGGTGTGGCCTAGTCAGCCTCCTGTACCACAGCCGGAGGGGTGGCATTTTTGCCCTTCCTGAGCTCTGGAGGCTTTCCTCAAGCCTCCAGGGGGGTGAAAATGGCCTCCCCAGGCACCGAGGCTCTCTGGAGGCGAAGCGGGCCCATTTCCAGTCTTCCTGAACTTCCGGGAGTCCCGTTTTTTGCCCTCCCTGAGCCTCCGCACATGCCCTGCACTTATCAGCATCCAAAACAAGCAGTGTGGAGGCTCCTGGGAGGGGTGGAGCAGGTGGGTGGGGCCAGCCAGGAGTGGGATTAGGGGGTTCTCCAAACTGCGCAGAATCTTAGCTGGGGGCTCTCCCGAACCCCTGCAAACCCCCAGCCGCCCATTCCTGTAACTATCTCATCATCCTCTGTTGTCCCCTTCTCCTTTTGCCTTCGATCTCTCTCAACCTCATGGCCTTTTCCAATGAGTCCTCTCTTCTCATTTGGTGGCCAAAGTATTTGAACTTCAGCTTCACTATCTGTCCTTCCAAAGAACAGCCAGGGTTGATTTCTACCAACCTACCGAATACACAGATGTGGTGGCCTCTTGTGATATGATCTAGTAAAGGAAACTGACAGCTTTTCTTCGTTTTAAAAACAAGCAGGCAAAATAAAAACCAAGGAAAGAAGTTACAGAGACTGATTGCAGGTTTTTTTTTTTTTTAGAGAACAGAAAATCACAGCTAAGCTATATGGAGTGGATAGCAATCTAAGATTCACGTGGATGTCGATGTCTAAGTTTTTAAATTTCTCAAATTACACCATGGTATCAGATGATGTGTGCTGCACAAAGGAAGAAAAGAGAGTGGACATGTTGTGCTTTGTGGAATCTTTGTGTTGCTGCTGAATTTTGCCTTACAAAGATGTCAGCTCTAAAAAGATGTCCAGCTTTTGGTTGTCTCTGTGAAGGTGGGAGGGAAGGGAGCATGGGGGTGGTATAATATATAGCCCAGACCACAAAAGTCTCGCTTCCCTGGTAAAAAGATCCAGCATAATTTTCAGTTTACGATACTCTTTCAAGGCGTTCAGTAACTGATCTTTTATCTACAAAGCAGCTCTGGGTAATCATTTGTGCTACTCAGTGACTCAAAATTAAAAATAATGTTTTGGCACAACCAGTAATAGTCAACAGTAGCTCTTAATGGAGAAATGTGTAGATGTGAAATAACAAGGGAGTACGGTTTACTCTCATCTAATTAACCAACACTATTTCAAAAAAGAAATCCATGCTGTGCGCATTTGACAAAATATAGGAGTGTGGAGGAGAAGAGGGGGGGGGGAGCTGAAAGAAACTCATACATCACGAAGTTTCTAGCCCCGACTTTCTGTTTTCTTTTTTTCCCTTTCTTTCTTTCAGTTTTTCCTGCTTCCAGCCTGACCTTTTCCCCAACAGTTTGTCTATAACTTAATACAACTCTAATTCTTTTGAAATCATGTTCACAGTTAGCATAATTGGTGTTACATAGTCCAAAAGAACATTATGGAACATTCTGTCACGAGACACTAAATTGAAAATTTAAAGGAAATGACAGAAAGAGCTGGAAGGAGGGGGGAAGTAGGCTTTTAAATCTAATTTGCTATGCACCGCAGTAGGGTAATAGATGCAATGGAAGGTCTTTTATGGCGCTTCCATATCCAAAAGGCATTTAGGTAGCGAAGGATGTTTAAGCAGACCCCCTGCCTTTTCCCTTTTAGTGGGGATAGCAGGAAATAAGGTATATAGGTTGGTGTCCTCCTGCTTTGTATTTCCTCGGGAATCCAGCTAATGGAAAGGGCACCTTCAGCTACTTAGCAGATCAGAAAGGGTGCCCTAGCGAGACTCCCCCAGGTTCACATGAATAGAAGGATCTAAAAGAAGAACGGCAGAAGCCATAGAGTGAGTTAAATCCTTCAGGTGGGTCTTTTCAGATTCCAATAGTGAGGAGTAACTGGAGAATTGGTCAGGTTTTCACTGGGCCTCAGCAGGTTTGAGATCAAAAGCTCCTCTTTAAATAAATAAAAAAAAGTCCTGTTGAGAAATCTTAACGCCCCTTTGTAATGTGACTTTAAAAAAGTTAATACAAAGCACTCTTCAAACTGAAGCGCCAAACGGCATGAACAAAGAGTGTATCAGAACCGATTCTATTAACAGAAGGTTGACAGGAACAGGCATTTGTTTTAAAGAAAGATATTCTACAAATTCTCTCCTGTAAAGAGTGTGGTACAGCACAGCAAGAGTGGAAATTGGTGCTGATGCGCATACAAACAATTCACGTCCTGTTCAATCTGTGTGTTTAATGCGATTCCAATTGTCCAAATTTAAGTGAGAAAACGGATGCATTAGAAGTTGACACTCTCTATATTCGGCCTAACTATCCTTTTATTTAGATAATTCTCTGAGTTATCTCCTCAGAACCACAAAAGTTAATCAACTAAAACTTTAAGGGGGAAAACACATTTCCATTAATGAAAATGACATTTTCATTATAGTGCTAGCATTTCTAGGCCATTATAATTGTATGACTGGTCAGTCTCTTTTCTACCTGTTATATTCAAGGCAGTCTTCACGATGTTGGTAGGACACGGGAAGGGATATGTGTTTCTGGCATTCCTAAAAATCACAGTTGAGTGAGCTCCTAAATTCAACCTGACACGTAACATTTTTCAACCCAATTAATTAAAAACTATGGATGCTCATCAGTCATCTGGCACCACTTCTTTCTTCATCCTTGTGCCAAACTGTTAGTTGTGCAGTCTGTTTTCTTCCTAATTTTTTTTTTAATCTGGCCTGAGATATTGATTATTAACTGACCTGCTTTTGAGCAGCTGACAGAAGATTAACCCATTGAAGGGTTCTGGCTCTTGAAATTAATTACAGCTGACAGTTGAATTAACCTGCAATGGTTCTGACATTCTTGAAATTAATTAATTTGTAGAGAAGGTTTGAAACTGCAAGTGACACAATCCATACACATTTGTACATACTTATCCTGAAGGTGAAACAATAAGTGCAGTGACATGCTGTTTTATGATCGTGGATTAAAAGAATATTTTCATGAAATTCAGTACCACTTACTGAGTGCCATTCTGAAATGGTGGACAGGTGAAATAAGTAGACCGGTCAGTCATAACTAGGGAATTTCCTTGAGTTCAAGCATAATTTTCTTTTCCACTTTTCTTTTCACATACTTCTCACCATTTACTAAAGGGATTAACTGGATACTAAATGTTTAAAAACCAAGATATTACTATAAGGCATTTTTTCTAGAATCCTGGCTTATCGAGATCAAACAAACATTATGGTGAATGATAGCTAATCACTTCTGTTTAATACCTCAGAAAAGCTTGAGCAACTAAGCAAATCAGCCACCTTACATCTACTTTTTAAAACTATTCTATCAAACAGAGATCCACAATTTGTTATTATTTAAACAAAACAGAATCTTAAGGTACAGTTTATCCTTGGTTTAAGACTGTTGCTTGATGAAAAAGTAGAGATCTCACTGTGATTGTAACTGTCAATAAACTAGAAAAAGTTATTTCTAATTTGGTGAGCCACTTCCACTGAAAATCAGAATCAAGCAGGGGGAAAAAAGTCAAATAAAGCAGTGTTTATGCTCCATTCTACAAGATGAGATAAAAATTATGCATCACTATTATGTATAACCTGGTTTATTCCCTTCTTAACTATTTAGGAAACACATCTTTAAGATTTAAATTTCTCTCCCATACTTTATAAGGTATTTGAAATACCCTTCAGTCCCCAAAGAATGTAATTTTTTCTAGCCTCAGTTATTAAAAGTAAGCCTAGGCACATTGTCCAACTCAACCTGCAGAAAATGCTCAGAAGCACATTCATACATTCATACGACTCTGACAAAAGCTATCGATCACATCGTACATATCTATACACTAATATAACCCATATTTGTTATTTAGGTGGAAGTAATAAGAATGGATCACCACAGTGAATTAAAATAATCAACTGCTAATGCACATTTACCTTTGGCTTGGAAAGAATGCATGCAGGGAATCAGCAAAATTATACTGGACCCAACTATCTCGCTTCAAAGAGATGGAGATTGGTGCTGAACCACTTGTGTGAATAAAACAACTTTGTAAGATTTTATATGTAATTTCATATTTTGTGTTAAAGATGGTTCCTTTCCAACTTGCAGAAATTCAATATGCCTCCCACATGGCTGGCCCCCAAATATCATTGTTACCACAAATTACGTTGGGTATAACTCAGCACCACTTCCCTGATCTTGGCTAATTTTGAAAAGCTAAGCAAGGGTCAGACTATTTGAATGGGAGATCATCAGGAAATCAAGGGGCTGGGGCTAGTTTGAATTTTGAATTGAATTCAGTTGAATTGAAATAGCACAAACAAACAAAGCAAACAAAACCCAGTAGTTTCCCGTGGCAGACCAGTTCCACGTTATTGCCAAGAAAATAGATCTAAACAGGCTGTACGAAGTCATCAGGCGTTCGTTGCTCTCAGTTTAAAGGAGACTTGATTTCATTCTCCATATATGGAGAATGGAAATCTCCTAAAGAGAGAAAGTGCCTTCATGTCCTGTCTGGCTATGGTACATCTGAAGGAAGGGATTTTTAATTGTCTGGAGCCGCCAAATTTGTATTTCTGAGATATAAATCTCAGTTAAAGAAAGTTTCTGGCTCTAACCATGGGGAACTGAGGACCTATCCCTGGCACATACACATGTGCAATATCTTGTTATGCTCCCACTTCCCTCTCAATTTCTGGGCCTATCTCCCTGTAATCAGACTTCACAGATAAACCATCACCATGAAAAGATGCCAATGGATAATGGCTGAGCACACTGGAACAGGGCAGCCTGATTTATGGCTGCTTTGATGTTTAAAAGCAACCTCAATGGAAGCACAAATTCACTTTTATTCCTGTTTCAGTTCACCTCCTAACAATGCTGGCACCAGAATTGCTCTGCTTACAACAGCTTCACAAATCAGAGATCATTAAAGGCTTATTTGTATATCTAAGTGGAATTGCCTTTACTCTCTTCCACACCACCAGCATGCCGTGTTTTAGCGGCATGGCTGGTACAATATTGAGGTATGCAAAGGGGAGAATACAAACATCCTAATAAAACTAATAAATTAGGCTGAATGTAATTATCCAGGCTGGAACTGGGCCAGAACACTTAGGCAAATCCTTCTTTAGCAGAAGAAGCCCTCCAAGGTATGATCACTTCAGGAGGAAGCATGGCTGTTAACAAGATATTCAAAAAGGAGAAGTCAGTTCCAAAGATAGCACCATTCTTGTACTGACACAGAGCTCACATTTACAGTAAATGGTCATATTGGCTTCTTTTATCAGGGCTCAACAAGGTCAGGTTGGGCTAAACATTCATTACCATTCAGGCAGGACATCCCACAATGTCTCTTTTGAAAAACCAAATTTCAATTAGGTTTCCACTCCTCGGTGCTCTCTGGGCTTGGTTGTTTTCTTGCAGACTTTCATTACCCAAACTAGCTAACACCATCAGTGCTAGTTTGGGTAATGAAATGTCTGCAAGAAAGCAAGAAGGCTGAGAGAGCACTAAGGAGCCCTCATTTCAACCCTTGGTGGTGCAGGCTATTAAACGCCTAGCACTTAGTTCCAGCTGCCTGCAATTAGTGCAGGCTCGAATCCCACCAGGCTCAAGGTTGACTCAGCCTTCCATCCTCCTCGGGTAGGTAAATTGAGGACCCAAAGATTGTTGGGGGCAATAAGCTGACTTTGTAAAAATGCCACTTAGTAATAAGGAGGCATATACAATGGAATGAAGGCTATTGCTGAGAGCATTGGGTTGTGCTCCAAACATTGTAAGCCGCCCTGAGTCTCCAGAGAAGGGCGGCATATAAATATGAATAAAATAAAATAAAAATAAACCCTGAGCTATAAATATTCTCCTTTATTGGTATGACAAATTGCTTTTTCAATAGTAAGGGTCAGTGTTAATGTTAAGTAAAATGAAACCATGGTAGTAGCAAATCTCCAAGAATGAAGCCAGGAAAACAACCATTTCTTTTCCATAAGGAGTTTTGAATGGCTAGTTTAGCAAATAGATGGGATGCATTCTCTAAGGGGTCATTGGCTGCAGGTTGTATGCCACTGGGCAAACGTGGTGATGGATGTGGCTAGATCCAAAGTGGAAACAGCTAAATATTTTTCCCCCTGCTTTGAGCGCAGATCTGCTTTCCCTCTGTCAAGTCGACTTCTTCTTTCTTCCCTTCCATACAGCATGTAGGTAGGGAATGGACATGATTTCATGTGTGAGCTCTGAAGGGCTCGTGTGCCCAGGGCGAAGATAATATGGTCTGACTGACAAATTTTATATTCATCATTTTGTAAGGAATGCTAACCCCAACACTCATAAAACAGGTGGACAAATATGTTCACTGAGCTATATAATCGTGCAAAACTTTTAATTAGACATATCATTTTACTGTCCTATTGATTTTTCCCCTTCCCCAATAAATTGTGCTGACAAAATATCCTGGGGTCACGTGATCAGCTTTTGTGACCTTCCAACAAGCAAAGCCAATGGGAACCCAGATTGACTTAACGACGTTACTGATTTAATAAATGTGGCAAGAAAGTCGTAAAATGGGGCAAAACTCACTTAACAAATGTTTTTTTTTTTTATTACATTTATATGCCCTTCTCCGGAGACTCAGGCTTACAATTTTTGGGATGCAACCCAGTGTGCTCAGCAATAGCCTTCATTCCATTGTATATGCCTGCTTATTACTAAGCGGCATTTTTACAAGGTCAGCTAATTGCCCCCAACAATCTTGGGTCCTCAATTTACTCCCCGAGAGGATGGGCTGAGTCAACCTTGAGCCTGGTGGGATTCGAGCCTACAGTAGTTGTAGGCAGCTGGAACTTAAGTGCAGGCAATTAACAGCCTGAGCCACCAAGGTTTCACTTAGTAACATAAATTTTGGGCTCAGTTGTGGTCATAACTCAAGGACTCCTTGTACACACAGACACACACAAAAAAAACTTTTCTGAATCCATGTTGAAGAGCCAAGAAAAAAAAAATATTTATGGACTCTAATTATGGTAATTAGAAATGAGAGTTATCAATCACAAAACCCTGGCTTCCTCTCATTTCCCCACTCCTTATATGAAGAAATGAATCCAGAGGTGGTATTCAGCAGGTTCTGACCAGTTCTGGAGAACCAGTAGTGGAAATTTTGAGTAGTTTGGAAAACCAGCAAATGCCACCTCTGACTGGCCCTGCCCCCATCTATTCTCTGCCTCCCGAGTCCCAGCTCATCGGCTGGGTCTTCTTTGTTGCCCTGCACAGGAGAACGGAGTTGGAAAGCAGGTTAATGGGGTGGGGAGGAATGGGGATTTTGCAGTATCCTTCCCTGCCACACCCACCAAGCCATGCCGACAGAACCAGTAGTAAATCTGAATAAATTCCAAATCTTTTGAATTTCTTCTAGACATGGAATGTGGATTGACCCAACATGTACCTTAACAGTACCAGAATCCACAAGAATTGTTCATGTTAAAATATAGATAAAGAGCAAACACCTTCATTAAGACTATGTTACAGACTATCTCCATGTTGTGATTAGCAAGGTAGTAGCATGAGGACAGATTTATAAGTTCTACAGATGAAGTGGACATACCATGTTTCCACGAGCAAAAGGAGAAAATCTGTTGTACAAGTAGTCCTTGACGTACCACGGTTCATTTCGTGACTGTTCAAAGTTACAACAGCACTGAAAAAAGTGACTTATGACTATTTTTCCCACTTATGACACTTGCAGCATCCTCATGGTCATGTGGTTTACATTTGGATGCTTGACAATGGACTCACTTTTATGACCATTGCTGTGTCCCAAGGTCATATGATCCCCTTCTGCGACCTTTCCCAACATGCAGAGTCAATCGGAAGCCAGATTCTTTAGCCTTGTTGTTACTAATTTAAGAACTTCAGAGTTTCACTTAACAAATGGGGCAAGAAAAGTCAGGGCAAAACTCACTGAACAAATTTCTCACTTAACAACATAAATTTTGGGCTCAGTTGTGGCCCTAAGTTGAGGACTACCTGTACATGAAAATATTTATTTAAAAAAAAATACCCATCTTTTTCTTTCCCTAATGATGAAAGAGTGATGACTTCATATATTTAAATTATTTCTATATTGTTTCCTATTTTTCTTTCAAAATAAATCACAGCATAGTTATACAACAGATATCAACAATTAAAACTGTTAAGTTTGCATGAAGAGTCAGACGCGAGGAGTTCAGCAAAAGGCTTTATTAATGACAACAGCTCGAATGGACCCGTCCGGGTAAGGCTACGGCTGCTTCTTATAGCCTGCAGCCGTAGCTGCTAGCCAATGGGAGTGCAGGGTTTCTTCCCGCACTATTTAAACCAATACCATTTGACATTTTACAAGACCAGTTCAAATAAACCAATAACATTTAAACCTACATACATAACACCCTCCCCACTAGGTTCAGTCCATACCAAACCCCAACCTATCTAATGTATTCCTTTAAATAGGTGGGGCTCTTACGTGTACGTTGAGACCTTCGTGGTTCAGAATCTTTATTGTTCTCACCCAGTGAGAGGGAAATGTGTCTGCTGACATTTCCCTGTTAGGACTTCCTGTGAAAGAAGACCCTGTTAGACTGTTAGAATCTGGTCTCTCCTCCCAACCCATCTCCATTCCAATGTCAACACCCAAGTCAGGTAGTGATGTACAATCTTCCACTTCTAAGGATGGATCTAGGCATTGTGACAGGGTTCGGGATGGTTCCTGTCGTAATGACTCTACTTCTAAGGATGGATCTTGGCATTGTGACAGGGTTCGGGATGGTTCCTGTCGCAATGGCTCGTTACACATAGGGTTGATTCCTGTTTGCTGATATTCCTCCTGTTCCTCCCCTTCCCCTAGAAGAGACATCAGATGAGGGCCTAGAGAGACAGGGGCGATGTTCCTGAGGGAACCGGGATCTAAGTTGGTCAATGTGCCTGCTCCAGAGGAGGCCATCCTCTGTTTGAACCCTGTAAGAAAGAGGGCCAGTGATGTGAGTTATTTCAGCAGGAATCCACAAAGGTTCACCTGTAAGGTTCCTAGCATAGACAGAATCTCCCACACTAAAAGAACGAACTTTGGAAGTGGAATCCAGTGGTGTATTGGGTGCATAAGTGGGATGAAGTCGGTCAAGGGAAGACCTAAGTTTCCTGCCCATTAACAACTCTGCTGGGGACAAGTTAGTTGATGGGCTAGGAGTGATGTGCTGAACACTAAGAAGCTTTTCAAGCTTCTCAGTGATGTCCCCAGGACCCAGCTGCTGAAGCTTTTCTTTGGTAAAGCCATATACAGCCCGCCGCCTGGTCAAGGGTGCCCAGGGGCTGTGAGGGCATGTCTGATGCCCTGTTGAGCTAGAAAGGATTCAAAAATGTTAGACGTGAATTGAGGGCCATTGTCAGAGACAAGGACATCTGGTAACCCATGGGTTACAAAGAGCTTTCTGAGCTGCTTGATAACAGCCTCAGTAGTAGTAGAAGTCATGAGAATAACCTCTAGCCATTTGGAGTATGCATCTACAATTACTAGAAACGTGTGCCCTCTTGTAGGGCCTGCAAAATCAATGTGGATTCTAGACCATGGGCCCCTAGGACATTCCCATTCCTGTGTGGGGCATGAGGTGGGGCAGGCCTGACTACCTGGCAATTGGGACAAGAGGCAACCCAGTTTTCAACCATTTTGTCAATACCTGGCCACCATACATAACTCCTGGCCAAACCTTTCATCCTTACAATCCCAGGATGACCCTCATGTAACATTTCCAAAACCTCCTTTGCAGTTTTGCAGGAATAACCACCCTGTTACCCCACAAAATACATCCTCTTAATACAGATAATTCAGTTTGCCTGGATTTGAAAGGTTGGGCAAAGTGAGGTAGATCTTGAAGAGGCCAACCTTTCTTAATCCAGCCCATAACAGGTGCCAACACAGCATCTTTGGCAGATTCTCTGGCAATCTCAGCAGCATGGACTGGAAGCTTAGCAACGGTCTCCAGGAAGAAGGTGTGAGTCTCAAGTTCAAAGTCCTCCTTGTGGCAAGGTAGTGGGCAACGACTCAGTGCATCAGCATGTCCAATGTCCTTGCCAGGCCTGTGAATCAGTTTGTAGGAGTAGGCTGCAAGAAATTCAGTCCACCTCAGCATTCTTGGTGACAGGATAATAGGTGTAGGTTTGTCTCCTGCCACGATGCCAAGCAAAGGTTTGTGATCTGTAACAATGGTGAATGACCTGCCATACAGATATTCATGAAATTTCTTAACAGCTGCAACAACTGCTAAGGCCTCCTTGTCCAATTGGCTGTAGTTCCTCTCTGCTTTGGACAGCGTGCAGAGTAAAATGCAATTGGGGCTTGCCATTGGGAAGCCTGTGGCTCAAAACCCTCCCACTCCAAAAGGGGATGCATCACAAGTCAGAACAACAGGCAAATTCTCAGAGAATTGAATCAACACAGCATCAGACGTGATTAGTCTCTTAATACTGTTAAATGCTGACTGTTCCTTCCGCCCCCAGATCCAAGCAGCCTTTTATCAAGTAAACGATGTAATGGTTCAGCAATAGATGCTTTGTGAGGTAGAAACATGTGGTAAAAGTTAATAAGGCCAAGGAAGGCTTGCAGATCTGACTTGCAACGAGGTTTAGGGGCTTCCTTGATCGCTTTAACCTTGGCATCAGTGGGTGGATGCCCTGTTTATCAATCATGTACCCCAGAACTCAACTCTGTCTGTTTTGAGAGTGCATTTGTCTTCCTTGACTTTCAAACCTGCTTTTCTGAATCTGGTAAGGACTTCTCTGAGTCTCTCTTGAAGCTGAGTGTCATTTTCAGCAGAGATTAACACATCATCAAAATAAGGCACTACCCTGGCAGTCCTTGCAACATTCTTTCCATAAGACTTTGAAAATGCCAGGTGCCACACTTACTCCAAATTGTAGTCTTTACATTTGAAGGCACCTCTATGAGTCACAATTGTTTGTGCCTCTGCAGTGGCATCATCAACTGTTAATTGTTGATATGCCTGAGCTAAGTCCAGTTTAGCAAATACTGTACCCCTGCCAAGGGAATGGAGCAGATGATGCACAACAGGTACAGGGCTCTGCTGCAGCGCATGGTTAAGTGTCCCCTTGTAGTCACCACAGATTCTCACTGACCCATCAGCCTTGACTGGTGTGACTATGGGTGTTTCCCATCTGGAGTGGTCAGTAGGTTCCAAAACCCCTTGGGCGATGAGCTTATCTAATTGTGCATCAATTTTTTCCTTTAAAGCAAATGGAACCCTCCTGGGCTTTAAACGAATTGGGGCACCTTGGGGTCTAAACTGAAAGCAATAGGGGTCCCCATATACTTGCCCAGTCCTTCGCTGAAGACCTCTGGAAACTCAGACTTCAAGGACTCTTCCCAGTCAGAACTGCTCACGTGATGGATGCCAGTCACCTCGATGCCAAGTGGCTTGAACCACTCAAGTCCCAGCAAACTTGGGCGATCCTTGTCCACGATGGTCAGTGGCAAACGCTTGGTGTGGCCTTTAAACTGCACTGAATTCCCTCGCTCCAACTACTGGAATCTTGTTCCCTTGGTAGTCTTTGAGGGTCAGTGCTTGCTTCTGGAAATGTTTTTCTGAATTTTGAAAGAGTCTGTGGATAGTGTCCCATGACACCATAGATAAATAAGAGCCTGAGTCCACTTCCATGTGGCACGGTCTCCCTTCAATAAACACCTTCACATGTACTTTTCTGCTATTTAAATGTGAAGAATGACCAATGGTTATTGTTTGGTGAGTTTCACTCTTGCCATTTGCTTTTAAATTTCGCCCCATTTTTCCAATTAAATTGTTGGGCTTAAATTCTTCCTCAGGAACTTTCTTCCTAAATGGTGGAGTTCTGGATGATTTGCAGACTCTGGCTATATGACCCCGCTTCTCACAACGTAGGCAAATGGAGTCAAAGAACTTGCATTCAGTGCGGGGTGGCCCCCCACATCCTCTGCAATAGATCCTTGCCTGTTTTTCTCAGAGTCTTTTCTTTTCTTCTCCATTCTGAGCTTAAAATCCCTCTTCTTCCTCACTGCTATCCGAATCAGAGTCTATTTGTTTGCAATGAGTTGTTGAGGATTTTTCCCCATCAGAATGGCTTGAGGCCTGGCTCGAGGCCTTGTTAATCTTTTTCATGGCCGCAGCTGAGGACTTGGTGGCTTCTGCTGAAACAGCCTCTTCAATAGCCTCTTTAAGCGTGATTTTTGGTTTCATTAACAGTTTGCTTTGTAAGATCTTATCTTTAAGGCCCAAAACAAACCGACACGCGATGGCCTCTTCTACGTTGGTAAAGTCACAAGCACCCCAATGTCCCTTAAGCTTGCCACGAAGTCATTAACACTCGCTATCCCCTTGATCCCGACGGTAAAATTCGTGTTCTTAATGAGGCACGATACTTGTGGGGCGTAATGGGCTCTTAAAAGTCTTTCTAATTCGGGCCATTCCATTACCTTCAATTCTGCTCCCGCCAACGCCTTCGCCATTTTGAAGACTGCCGGACCGCAGTGTGTGAGAAAGACCGCCTCTTCCGCTCTCGATGCCGGCGAGATCGCTCCCTTCCAGGAACATGTGGAACCGGTCTGCATACGATTCCCAGTCTTCCGTCGCCGGATCGAACGGTGCTGGGGTGTTCAGCGCAGCCATCTCACTCTGTTGCTTGTTCGCGCCGTCTTCTCTTCAGGGAAATCCCACCTTCGCCGCCAGTGTTAAGTTTGCATGAAGAGTCAGACGCGAGGAGTTCAGCAAAAGGCTTTATTAATGACAACAGCTCGAATGGACCCGTCCGGTAAGGCTACGGCTGCTAGCCTATAGCCAATGGGAGTGCAGGGTTTCTTGCAATACCAGACATTTTACAAGACCAGGAGTGCAGGGTTTCTTCCGCACTATTTAAACCAATACCATTTGACATTTTACAAGACCAGTTCAAATAAACCAATAACATTTAAACCTACATACATAACAAAAACTAACCTACTTTATTAAATGTAAGCCATAAACAAGTCGATATGTATCACCTGGGCTTTTGAATGGAAGATATAACAAGGCAAGTAATGTTCTTAAATTGAAACAAAGGAAGCATTCTTTCCCAGTCATGTGGACCTTGTGGAGTCTTGTGCTATGTTTGTGTGTGTGTGTGTGTGTGAGAGAGAGAGAGAGAGAGAGAGAGAGAGAGGAGAGAGAGAGAAAGAGAGAAAGGGAGAGAACACATATGACTTAAAAGCAGCAAAAAGCAGGCCAGGATTGCGGGAGGGGAGAAGGACGAAGCAAAAAGAACAGCATAGTCATCTCAACAACTCAGAATTCATATAGACGTCTTATTAATGTGCTTTCTCAATAAAAGCAAAGGGAGCAGTCAAAGCAGTAGACAACTGCCTGATTGACAGCAGCCATAATTCCATACAATTGGAGTGCAACAGATTGTTTGATGTGATACGATATTCATTGTGGGGAACTGATCAAACATACTTCTGCATCAAACAGGACTGGAGGGCAATCCTGTGGCATGTGTCTGCTGCCGGAACAGTTCTTTCTGGGGCACACTAGATGGAGAGGTTTTGATGAAGCACCAATATTGTTCTTTTCTTTTCTTTTTTTTTCTTTTCATATAGAGATTTTCATACAAATAGAACAGAACAGAACAGAATCTACAACACTGAAATTTGGCCATTATGCTATCTTAGGGTGTAGTAGGGTTGATTTTTTTTTTAAAATCCCAGCAATAAATCGTTATGGTTGGTCACACATTCAGTCTGACATTTGGACTGGATTTGGCATTTTTATCTACCTATCAGGCAGGTGTTTGATGGTGTTAAAGGTATCCTCACAGGACGTCAGTTGTTCCAAGTAAAATTGCCCTTTGCAATTGACTGATGGTGATTTTGTCAATACCAACAATGTTTTAGTGGTGCTCCAGATATTTTGGGGTTGTAGCAGGGGTGGGCTTCAAAAATTTTAGCAAAAGGTTGTCTGCCCAGTTGCTGGGTGGGCGTGGCCATGGTGGCCATGGCCTAATTGGCCTCCTGCATCACGATGGGGTGTGTGTGTGTGTGTTTTTGCCGACCCTGGGCTCTGAAGGCTTTCCTTGAGCTTTCGGGAGGGCAAAAACAGCCTCCATGGGCTCCAGAGGCTCTCTGGAAGCTGGAAATGGGCCCATTTCTGGCCTTCCTCAACTTCCAGGAGGCCCATTTTTTGCCCTTCCTGAGCCTTCACAGGCGCCCTGCACTTACCTGCATCCAAACTAGGCCGCATGGGAACTCCTGGGAGGGTCGGGGGAGGGGCAGGTGGGGCCAGCCAGGAGT
The DNA here is from genome assembly GCA_009733165.1 of Naja naja. Classification (NCBI taxonomy): domain Eukaryota; kingdom Metazoa; phylum Chordata; class Lepidosauria; order Squamata; family Elapidae; genus Naja; species Naja naja. The sequence goes on along the minus strand of SOZL01000728.1, from coordinate 7,219 downwards.
GGGATTTGGGGGTTCTCCGAACAGCACAGAATCTTAGCCAGAGGTTCTCCTGAACCCCTGCGAACCCTGAGCAGCCCACCCCTGGATTGCACCCAAGGTGCCTTGACTGACTGATTTTACAGCATTTTTGAGATGGTCATTAAGCAAATGCCACATCATAAAGTGAATGCTGTAGCCATTAAGCAAAACAATAGTTTGCTATGAGTCAAATTTTGCTGAAAAATAGAAATAGATGCTAGTTTCTTGCAAAACTGCTATAAAATGTGGAGTCAATTCTGGCTTTGTATGCATTTCTTCTTAAGGCTTGGACTTGTGCAGCCAGAATTAGTCCCTCAGACTCTGTCTTCAATATTCCTGCTCTTAGCCATTATCAAGTCATGTTATTATCTGTTATTGTTATATGTTCACCACAACGAGAAGCCAAGCTGCCAGTTCTTTAACTAGTGTTGGCTTTCATCCACATTGTGTTCTTCTCAAGAAACTAGGACATCATAATGTACCACTGTAGTAGATGTGCAGATCCAAGCAGTGTGATGTTTTGCAATTGACAGATGAAAATGCTGCCGATGTGCAGATTTTCTAAGTGTCCTCCAAGCGTGTTTGGTATGATACTCAATGTGCCAATAACCAATGGGACCACAATAGCTGGTTTATGCCATAATCTTTCAGTTTCAATTTCAGATCTTCATACTTGGTGATCTACTCCAATTCTTTGTTCTATTCTATTATCCCCCGGTATTTCCACATCAATTATCCAGACTTTTTTTTTTTTTACAATCACAGTTATATTTGGAGTGTTACGAGGCAAGACTTTATCTGGTCTGTATTTGGAAATTCCACAATATTTTAACCAGCTCATTTTTTTACTACTTTTTCAACTCTCTGTTTCCTACCAATTATTCATCACTGGTACATGATAATTTTTATGGAACTTCTAGTGAATCATTTTGGTGACTGTGTTATGTTGTTGTTTATAATCAGTTTCTGCGATCTTCTTGCCATTTTTATTAATATCATTTATTTGATCTGAATTGCTGTTTCTAGTATTCCCTGCTTTCTTCCACCTTTACTTCTTTTATACCAGATTTTAAATCCCATGCCGGTTTCATTCTTTGTGTATAGATTCCAAAAAAAATTTAAAAAAAAAATCTGGATAAAAGGATTATCAAAAGGGTTATTCAAAGGCCATCACCTTTAAAAAAAGCAAATCAATATGATTTGACTCTGAAACATAGAAAACTAACTTCACAGTCATATGAAGGAAAAGACAGCCAGCTGGCCAGCATGGTGAACAAGTCAACCCCGACATCAGAGCCAGCCAATGAACAATTTGCACTGCCCCAATTCTTCTGGAAATGAGAGGTTCTATGCTTTGAGAAGAATCAAATGGCTTCTTAAAAAGTACAAGTACAAATTGCCCATGATGCCACCTGATGTAGATACATCTTTCATAAGAACAGTTTAGAAACACAATATTGTAGGGCTCTTTTATAACTTAATATTGTGTAGATGTAATTCCTTTTCACTGTACACAGTGCAGCAAAGCATTTGCATATCAAGCATAAAACAACAGTGAGAAACTAAGCCTAAGTGCTTTTCAGATTTGGAACTTGAATGTAAAATCAAGGAAGGATAAAATAAGTGGATAATGTTACTTGATGGTTTCTTCATTTCAAGTATGAATACAATTTTTAAAGACAATAGCAAATAAATATTAAAATATGTATTTTCTATTCAACGTTCAACTTAGTGATATGCCTAGTTAATGTTAAAGAGTCCAAATCTACTGTGGGGTAGATGTCAGATTATAGTGAGGTTCAGCAAAAAGAATCTTTTCTCCAACTCAGGTTCATCCACAGCAAAGGCCCACATCTGCTCCAGAAAGAGACAACTGGGAGATGGAACAGGGGAGGAAGACCCTGCACAGAACAAAATTATGAACTCCATCCTTCCCTTCTGCATTAACTTTCCATTTATGTTGCAGTTTCTGTAGCTGTTAGAGATTTCAAGGCGGGGTGTTTTTTTAGCAACTTGAAAACCATGCATTTTGTACAGTCATCTCTTTGGGAGGAGATGGTGGTTATATATGCTTATGTATGTAGGCCTTCTTCCACATATGGACAGCATGTTTCTTAGCCAGGATGTTCACCTTATTTTACAGAACTTTCTTTAATTTAAGGACCTTGTCTTCGGTGGATGTCTAAATGCCATGCCCATTTGCCATAATTACACTGATTCTAAGAGGACATCATTTATCACCTCCCAAAGCATACAAGTGCACAAAAATTCAAAGTGTTTTTGTTATGTATGTAGGTTTGAATGTTATTTGTTTATTTGAAGTGTTCTTGTAAAATGTTAAATGGGATTGGTTTAAATAGTGCGGGAAGAAACCCTGCACTCCCATTGGCTGGCAACTACAGAGGCAGCCGTAGCCCAGCCAACTTGGGTCCATTCGAGCTGTAGTCACTGAATAAACTTCTGCTGAAGCTCTTCGCTGTCTGACTCTTCATGCAAACTTAACAGTTTCTCTTTTCTATGCAATGTTCAGTTTTAGATCCAGAGAAGTTCTTAAATCCTTTGATCTTCTACACGCTGACCAAGCTCCTGCACTAGTTTACATTGGAGATCTCCTTATTTAAGTCAGTTGTCCAAATCCTTTACCTGGGTCATATCCACCACAGCCTAATTTATTTATTTATTTAATTCATTTATTTGCTGCCCATCTCATTTCAAAGCAATTAATGCTTTTTTTTTTGCAGCTCAGATCATTACACCAAACCTTCAATTCAAATGTTATTTAGGATCATAGAATTAGAGGGCTGGAGGTGTTCTGGTCCAACTGCTGTCCAAAACAGGAGTCCTTATATTGTCCAATCTTTTCTTAAAAACTTCCAGTGATGGAGCACCCATAACTCTGGGAATCAAAGCTGTTCTTAACTGTCAGGAAATTCTTCCTTATTTCCAGATTGTCTCTTCTTCTGTTGAGCTTCCACCCATTGCTTCTTGTCCTTCTTTCAGGTGCTGTGAAGAATAAATTGACACCTTCCTGTAGGTGCCCTTTCAAATTTTGGAAGACTATCCAGTTTCTCATAAGCCTTCTCTTTGTTAGGCTAAACATACCTAGTTTCATTTTTTTAATGTCCCTTTATTTCCCCACATAACTTCAAATTCTGAATCTAATATTGATTTCCTAGTCTCAGACCACAGCAAAAAAAAAAAAAGCTCAATAACATTCCTGGAAAATCCTCAGATGTGGCCCTTAGCAAAGTCTCCAAAAGGAAGGAATCCTAAAACTGTGACACTACGACCAAGGGCTCAGTATGGGCCAGACCTCTTTACCAGACATGACCTTCAGATGGAGTAGGTTCAGAGGTTGCTCTTAATTTATCTTAGCCTGGCTGCAATGGGAAGGAAGGCAGCTTCTTCGAGCAGCCCAAGCAGTTGATTGGTCCAGAGCAAAGAGAGCAGGATCTCAGCTTCCTTCCTTTTTAGCCAGGCATTTGGATGACCCTGCTTTGGTCATTCTCTTCCAGCCTGAACTACGCAAGCAAAATGTTAATGAAGATAAACAGAATCATTGTTTGCATTTCATCCTGGAATCATCAGATGAAAGATGGGCCAATGAATGCAAGAACCAATAAAGTGGCGTCCAAGCATGCTCATAAAACAATATGTACTCTCAGTAACCAAACTTGCTTTTTGTGCTACATATTTTATAAACAGAAAGGGGTGTTTTTATGTGTAGCACATAGGAACAGCAAGCCCCAAAGACAACAGTAGTTTAAATAATATATTAGCAGGTAACATTGGGCCAAATTCAGCCTTTCAAACCTCAAAAATCACAAGAGATTGCTGTTTACTGCTTCATCTTCAAGATAGTTATGATCTCTTTCAAAGGTTTCTTTATGTGTTTTGAGCTTTATTGTGAGATGTAATTTTTGAGATTTTCTGTGGAAGCCAGGGAGGTTGCAGAGTGCTGAGGAAAGGATTGGACAAGGGGGGCTAAAAACCCAGTAAATTTACATGTATCCTTTTACCACCTTATAGCAAAATGAAAGAAGATCACACTCTGCCATTAAGAAATTCTTCTCTGTTGAAATAAATTTTGAAAGCAAATGCTTTCATTTATCTGAGTGACAGCTGATATTAAAATGCAGGATAATTTTTCTTCGTGCCACTGTTACCAAGTTCCAATTTGGGTTGTGGGGGGAACCAAACCAGCCATATGAAATGTTATATCAATTCTGAAAAAAAAATTCTCCTTGGCCCATTCTTTAAATTTCCATGGACATCAAAGGATTAACATTATATTCATCAATGCAGAGTGGTTACTCTTTTTTTTCTCTCCCCCTCCAGATAGTGTGCGCTAAAATAATTTTTTTTCCAGTCATAATTTTAGCTTTATTCCTCTCTTTCTATTGCAAATAGCAGAAAACTGATTAAAATTTACTCCTTCCATATCATAGTCCCTACTGTGCTTCCTACCACGTCTCTTTATTGTAAATGGTCATGTGTGGCTAACAACTTAATTTTATCATGGCCATCTTGTTTATAAGAAGTCAGGCACCGAAAACTATTAACCACAGGGGTTGAGATTGTACTCTTACTAGCCAGTGTCATGGCTGTGACTGAACTGGCAAGAGCAAATTCAGATCTATGGCACAGATTGGCAGAACTGTTCTACTTTCCACAGAACTGATGGTGCTTGCAGAATAGCTGAAGGCTCCTGAGTCTTAAAGATCATATTTAAAGTGGATCTGCACAATCATTTGGGTACACACGAATCACAAAACAGCTGTTTTTTTTTTCTTTCAAAATTCTTCTTCCTTCCTTCACTGGCCTCTCTTCTCTTCTCTTTCACCCCACCCATTTTTTGAAAAGGAACTGTCAGTGTATAAACTCCCAAGGAAAAAACAGAAATGAGAGGGGGGATGGACGGAGGGAGTGGGAGAGGGAGAGGGAGGGGAGGGGAGAGGGAGAGGGAGAGAGAGAGAGAAAGAGACTCTAAATATGCTTTCCACAAATTAGTGCCCTCCAGATGTGTTGGACTATAACTTCTATCAATTGCTGCCAGCAAAGCCATACAGAAGTTACCCTTGATAACTTCAAGCTGCTTTGTATTAAGACCTTGACTTCGCAGGCTGAACTGAACTTGGTTGTGGTTTGAGCACTGTATCATTAATCACTCTAAATGCTGTTACTGGCCAGAATATCATGGATTATTTTCCAGCTGACAGAGAGGGAGATTCTTCTGAGGCCTTAATCTCACTATAGGGTGCTGACATGGAAAGAGACACCACCACGGAGCTTGTGATATTCTTGGTTCCCAGTCTAAAGGCTGTGAAACAATTTGGGGGTGGGGGTGGGGCAACACGAGTACAAATAGTATGAGCCTTGATGCAGATTTGGCCAATTATAAGGGTGTTGCCCATAAGAGATTGAATTTGTGAGCCTCCCTACCCGTGCCAAATCTTATTTTCCTTTTTCTGCGGGATCCTGAGTGCCTTCTTGTTAGTTCTGTCTTATTCCGTTGGAAGGAGAAGCCTTAGCGGCTAGCGGTGACAAATTTGCTTAGAAAATCAGTCATTCAAGGTTTTGGTTTTAACATTCAAAGTCCTACATGGCATGGGTCCAGGATATTTACGAGAACAACTTCTCCCAGCCTCAAATACCAGCCGGCACGGTCGCACAGACGGGTCTCGGGGTGCCCTCCACGACTCAATGTCGCTTTGGGGGGCCCGGGGAGGGCCTATTCTGCATGCCCCCACTCTATGGAATTCCTTCCGCTGGAGCTCTCGCTGGCTCCCGATCTCCTCACCTTCTGCACGAGCTAAAAACCTGGCTGTTTTTACAATCTGGGCAGTGTTGACCCTTGGGGTTGTTTATGTAATTTTGGGGTTTTAATAATAATATTAATATTAATTCGGCTTTAATTTAATATATTTTTAAGTAATTTATTGTTGTATTCTATTTTAGTTGTGAGCACTGAGTCCCTTGGGAGAGGGGGTGGCATATAAGTCGGATAAATAAATAAATAAATAAATAAATAAATAAATAAATAAATTCATAACAGCACGGATCTCGGTGAAGCAATTGTGACAATATGAGGGGAGGTGTCCTGAGAAAGCCAAGTCAGGTTTTTCAGGGTGATTCTGTCAGGCAGGCAGGCCTCTTGAATCAAGATTACCTTACCATGGGGAGGCTTGACTCTTGATTAAGAATAGACATCTCTCCTTTCCCTTCTGTAAGCTTGGAAATCTATGATAGCTATATTTCAGTGGCTAATCTTTCATTTTAGGAGAGTATTTCTTAAAGTGGCTAATCATTCTCAGATCAAAACAATACTGGCAGTTCTGTTGGATGACATTCTTTAAGGGAGAAAACAGGGACGGTAAGAAATTGTCCCTCTCATCCATCAGTGGCTTTTGATGACATTAGCCATCACCAGAGCATCATGCCGAATGAACTTCCTGAAGCCGAGGAAGTTACAAGCCAAAAGTTGCAGCATCTCTGTTCCTATTGTGCGGCTCTTTCTGAAGGGTTGCACTGAAATATTTTTGCTTGGTGTGCATGGTTGTTGGATTGAGGATGCTGTCTTCCATATTTAATGTTTGTATGAATCAGTGGATGAAATTGTCTGAGGTTTCAAAATTGGTAACCTCAGTATTTTTCTTGATTTCAGAATTCAGGTAGAATGATACAGCTGCTATAGCATACTTTAAGTAGAGCAGTAAATTGAGTATGAGTGTACTCAATATATATTGATATACAAATGGATGTCCTGCAGCTATTTGGTTTCAGTGTCAGTTATTTGGAAAAACAACCTCTCTGGGTGTGTTGCGTTCTTTCTGATAAAGCAGGTATATATTTTGGAAAAAGCCCTAGTTTTACTATCTGTACATTATGATCTGCTACAATATACATCATGTCAAAAACAACGTTCTAACTGGATAGATTCCCTCCTGAAGTTTTGCTGTTTTGCCTCATTGTGGTGGTGGGATATTCTGGGAGGAATAAGCAAAGAATGCCAGAAATGAGTGCCATGAATATTTATATTCATAGAAAGACCAACCAAGAGGTGAAAGTCTTCCCAACTTCTCACCTAAAGCAACTAGACATCCATATTGGGTAGCAAAAATATAGGAAGATGTTGGAGGTGGATGATAATGGTAGTGACAATGGGAAAGGCATCATCAAAAAATGCATGGAAGAAGGTAAT
>SOZL01000726.1:0-11196 GCA_009733165.1 Naja naja | reverse complement strand
AAATCTTGTATGCTTAATTCTCATCCTGGCCCCACTTTTCTTATAAGGCACAGTAACTCTTACAATAACCAAATACTTTCAGTTTCTTTGACTTTCAGGAAAATAATCCCCCAAGTTACAGACATCTATTTTCAAGAATCAGAAAGAAAATTAAGTGGTTTACTAATCAAGACTTTGCCCAATCTCCTCCTCCTCCTCCTCTCCTCCTCCTCCTCCTCCTCCTCCTCCTCCTCCTCCTCCTCCTCCTCCTCCTCCCTCTTCTTCTTCTCTTCTTCTTCTTCTTCTTCTTCTTCTTCTTCTTCTTCTTCTTCTTTCTTCTTCCCTCCTACTCATCTGTACAATACCATTTCTATCATCTATCTGTCTGCCTGTTTTTCTGTCTGTTTCTCTGTCATTTTGTTGCTCTGTCTATCATCTATCTATCATCTATCAATCTATCTATCTTCTGATGACATTTTAATGGGTGATGCCATGAAATTAGGAAACATTTTGAAAAGTGAATATCATAATACAGTTTTATGAAGAACATGTTACTAAAATTGGTCATCATGTAGCAAATGAGTCTCAGTTAAAGTCCAGTTCAGCTAAAACATGATCTAACAGCATCCTAAGTTTGATTTCTGCACATTTATCACTGGAAACAAATTATTTGAATAATAATAATTTAAAAAAAAACTATAAAAAGAGCTGAAGAAGCTTCTTGGATGAGAAGCAAAACATTTAAAAAAAAAACAGAAAGTCTAGTTGCCTCTTGAAAAAGCACCTTTGGGACAAACGTGACCTGGATGACTGAGAATCTCTATATAAAAGATATATTTTCATGCAGAGATGTCATTTTCACAGTAGTCCCTTGATGTTGGAAATATATACTTCCACCATATCTGGATGCTTGTGTTTCAAACCTGATCTTTTTTCTCTGTTGGGTAGCTCAAGTGCAGGAAAGTAGTAGCGATGATTAGATACAATGATTAAAAGAATAAATATTGCAACCAAGAGATTCTGATAAACTCAGAATTGAATGTGAGAAGGCCTACTGAGAATTATGTTTTGGCCTATAAATAATAGCAGCTTCCTGTCACACTAGATTTGTTTTTAGAAACACTCCTTTAGCACTGTGGTGGACCACATAAATCTTGTATATGTTAGCCTAACTGTCTTCTAGAAATTGAATTATTCTCAGAGGGAAATACTGGTCTGTCTAGGTCACTGTAAAATTGGATTAGCTGAATGTTTCTAGATATCCATTTTTATTATTTTTTAGACTGGGAGCTTATCTTTGGATTAGCAACTGACCCTCGGCAGCATTAATCTCTTGTAACTTCAACTGTTATTTCAATAAACTATGTAAAAAAGAAATATCCAGAAAATATAAGATTCCAAAATCTCTCTCCCATTTTCACATTAAAAAAAAGTGGGGGGGAGTAAATGATTTGAACCTTTAGAATAAATACCCCTGACAATGTACAATAAATTTGGAGGGGATTTTTTTTAAAAAAATGGAAATACTTAATCTCTGTAAGCAAAAGACAACCATCTGCCCTGTTGCACTATATGGCACTGAATGCTGGGTAGCAATGACAGGAACATGAACCTCTCTCCATGCCATGGAAATGTGAATGCTCCATTGAATATCAGGCAGCTCCCTTCTTGACCAAATCACAATGACAACATTCAACAACATTTTGGTGTGGCACCAATTATGGAGAAGATGAGATAAGCCGACTCCGCTGATATGGACATGTCTTTAGGGCAGCACTTTCCACCTTGGCCAAGACTGCCTACCAAGTAGAAGTCAATGGCCAGTGACTTCATGGGCATCCAAAACAGAGATGGCAAGACTCCATCAACAAAGGTATGCAAGATATGGAAACCCAGCCAACCACGCAAAGTGTCGTTCAATGATCTGAAAAGTGGACCCTGCACTAATGGGAGTACGCTAGGAAGAATATTACAATTATAATTGTGCAATCATTATTTGAAATCAAACCAATGTTAATAAAGGAACATAGACACAAACACATAAAGTATTTTGTTTGCCAGCTCCTCTGAGAAATTTTTATTCCATCATCTTTGGATGGAGGATCAACTATTCAGAGTTACCTACTCAATGCTTCTCTGTGTTGTTAAGCATGTTGTTCTGACCCAGGCTGAACAGAATCATGAAACAGACTCCTTGTCCCCCCCCCCCAAAAAAACCCTTTTATTTGCTTAATGTGAATTCCTGGCATTCACACCCAAAAAAGTCCTGACAATAATCCTTCCCAGGTTTAAGTGCAAGAACAGACCTTATCAGTCCTTGGATAGTTGCCAGGCCGAGAGCTTCCAGTTGCAATGCTGTAAAATTAAATATTTGGCAAGGAGTCTCTGTGAGGCATGAACTCAGATAACCAAATCTTCACAATAATGTGAACTAATTGTCTCCTGCAAACACACCTCCCCGTTTGCTCCTATTTATTCCCTATGGGAGGGGCCATTCAGCATCCACTTGAGCCTTTTCTTCTGAGTTGACCCCTGTTCCTTAGTTGTTCCCCTCTCCTGACAGTTCTGTGCATACACACATCTGGAACAGGCTCCAGCTGTTCTTCTTCCCTACTTATCTCTGACTGCAAAGGAATCTGATAAATGTCAGACGGCCCTGGCCCCATCTCTGACTCTGATGCAGAACCCTCATCAGAGCCTTTCCCAGACTCTAGGTCTGGCCCATGTTCCTCCCCAACTTCCTCACTGTCCGAGTCTGCCACCAGCTCCACTGGCAGCTGGTGGACCACAACACACATGCTATTTCTTGATACAAGGAACAGCCTCAATCTCCTGATTTTTGGGAAGAGCTTAAACATCATCTTATTCTGCAAGGGTTTTGGTACAGGTAGAGTTTCGTCTTGGCTTAAATTGTTGGTGCTTTTATTTCTTTGCATTGTAAACAGCTACTTTGCGTCCTCTGGGAAAGAGGACCATTTGTAAACAATTGCATCAGTCACAACACTTTGTAGGTACCTAAAAATAAGAATGGACAATAAATAACTTGGAAGCTGCAAGAGATAAAGAACAGCAGGGTCTAGTTCCTGGCACAAAACATATGGATCCAGGATATTTTGATGGTATAAAAGTCTTTATATCTTAGTTAGATATTATAGGGATCAGTCATTATGGACTGATTTTTGCCATGACAACCATGCAAGGAATGATAGACTGACCACAGTGCAGGCTCACTTATTTTTCTCCAATAAGTGGGCTATACATCACAGTTGAAGCCACTTTCCAGTGAATGATCAGTTATTCAACTTCATACCTACAGAGATTCTTTAAGAATTTCATTTCATTTCATTATTTCATTTCATTTCCTTCCTTCCTTCTCTCCCACTTCCTCTCCCTCTCCTCCCTCTCCCCATTCCTCCCTCCCTCTTTCCTTCCTCTCTCTCATCTTCCCTCCTTCCTTCTCTCCCTCTCCCCATTCCTTCCTCCTTCTTCCCCTTCCTTCCTTCCTTCCTTCCTTCCTTCCTTCCTTCCTTCCTTCCTTCCTTCCTCCCTTCCTCCTCCCCTCCCTCCTTCTCCACACCATTCAACTACAGTCTTTTACATTCAATAGGTTTTCCCACTTGGCCATCCTACTTTGAGGAGTATTCTAACAGATGGAGCATCTGTTCAACCACACTACCCAAAAAATAAAATAAAATACTGCTTCAGTCTCTGACCAGCCATGAGGGCAAACAGATCAACAACAGAAAGGCAGTCTTTTGGGGAATAAACATTGAAATAGTTTATCGTGATAGGAAAAGAACCCCCTGTAGATTGTAGCTGACATTGCTTGAAAAATCTGGAGCATCTAAAAAAAGTCAAACACCTTTGCTTCTTGGAAAGTTCTGACAAGGAAAAAAACATGTCTTGGTAAGACAGAACACGCACTTTTCTGACCAAGGGCAATAATTTAATATCAAACAAGCAACTGAGTGGGAGAGATATTTAACTGGCATAAATATGTATTCAAACCCAATTTATAGTGTTTTCATATTTGATTTTTTTTGGGGAGAGAAATGGAAGGAGGACATTGAGGCTGCTAAGCAATAAAAATGCAAAGAGGAAATCTTCAGCAATGGCTGCTATCAATGACTTTGCAGACTGTGGTAGTCTGTGGCGAGCTACAATGTTCAAGCAATCAATGTTTGCAAGGTTAATTGAATGTTCACCACTTCATATATTTATTCAGAAAAAACTGATCATGTATTTTTTGCAAAACTGATATGCACACTGCCCAATGAGGGAACTGTACTCTGAAGTGATCTCCCATATACTTATCTTCTTTTAAATTGTGACACTGGATGTGGTCTTTAGAAACCATCAATAACAATGGCACTTAGACTTATATACTGCTTCACAGTGCTTTACAGACCTCTCTAAGTAGTTTTACAGAGTCAGCATATTACCCCCAGCAATCTGAGTCCCCATTTTACCGACCTCAGAAGGATGGAAGACTGAGTCAACCTTGAGCCAGTGAGAATCGAACTGTCAAACTGCTGGCAGCCAGCAGTCAGCAGAATTAGCCTGCAGTACTGCATTCTAACCACTGTGCCACCACAGCTCAAGGATTCAAGCTGAACTTTACACTTCAGATCTATTTGCCATATGACTTAATGCTCTGAGCCTGCAGTCTGATTATTTTGGATTTGCCAAGTTCCCATTGACTCCAGTTAGGATGTACTTCTAGGTATTCCTAGAAGTGCTAGGACATTAAGTTCAAGATCTTAAGAGGATGACAAGTATCCAGTGCTGTCAGAATCTTTGGAAAAGAAAGTGATCTATTTATGTCCTAAACAGAGAAGTCTCTTCGGAGGTGGGTAATATTTCAATATTCAATATTTCAATATTCCTGAGAGTTACAACAATTAATCAGTGGAACAACTTGCCTCCAGAAGTTGTGAATGTTTCAATACTGGATGTTTTTAAGATGAGATTGGACAATCATTTGTCTGAAATGGTATAGGGTTTCCTGCCTGAGCAAAGGGGATGGACTAGAAGACCTCCAAGGTCCCTTCAAACTCTATTATTCTATTTTATTCTGTTCTGTTCTGTTCTATTCTATTCTTTCTGTTTCATTCTATTGCTATTGCTATTCTACTTTACTCTATTCTGTTATTATCTTTCCATTCTGTCTACTCTGAATTCCTTCCATGCAAAGAAAACTTTGATTAAGCTTTTTTATGCATATGGATTGGATCAAGATTTCATTCTTAATATTTATAGTTCCTCATTTTTTAAAATATACATTTAGTCTGGTCTCTGTAACCCTTTTAACTCTTCAAATAGTTTTTATTCATATCCACGATCATTTCTGATCATGTAGCAAAAGCTACACAAAGAAATTGTTCTTTTGCCCTACTCAAAAGTTATTATTTTACTTCTCACATGGTGAAGGGAAACACATTTATTTGTTTCTGTCCAAGCATAGCTGTAAAATGCTTTTAACAGGCATGGGCAGTAAAAAGCGAAATCAAACAAAACAAGACAAAACAAAACAAAAAACTTGGAAATGAGAACAGTATAACTTTTTGATAGAATGGAAAATGGACTCTGGCTATTTCATGGTGACACAAGTATCTCGTATGTGTGCCTCAATATTTTTAGATACAGCTTTCAAAGAATAAAGAATGTTTTTTGATAGTTCGTTTCAGTTTTTCTCCCTACAATTACAAGTTTATACACTGTATAATACCTCAACGTTTTGTTTCTGATGTTTTGCACTGGTATTTCTGATTTCATCTCAAATCAGTTCAGAACATCTGCAAAAAAATGAGTATGTGAATTTTACAAGGTGGTTCTTAATTTTATCTTTAACTGGACAGAAGCACTTATTAAAAAATGAAGAGTTGTGGGGCACTTTAAAGAATTTTATTATTGTGTAAGCTAGACTGTAATGGCTAATTAAACTTGACTGAAGTTGAAATACTCAGCTGAACTGGACTAAAAGGTAAAGGTTTCTCATTCCAGTCATGTCCAACTCTAGGATCATCTCCATCTCATGGCCAAGGGAGCCAGTGTTGTCTGAAGACATTTTCTGTGGTCATGCAGCCAGCATGGATATACACCAAAGGCATACAGAACACTATTACCTTCCCACTGAAGAGATATCTATTAATCTTCTCAAATTTGCATACTTTCAAACTGCTAGGTGAGCAGGAGCTGAGACAGGAACGGGAGCTCAATCCATTGCGCTGGACTTGGGGCTCGAACTCAAGCTGTCAGTTGACAAGCTCAACATCTTTAATAGCTAGTGTCATGCCCCTGGTAGAGACTGACTCTGAGGGAAAGGAGGAACAGCCGACAGGGAGTGGAAGTGTGGCTCTGGAGGTTGTGAAGGAGGCTGGGGAAGAGCAGAGGCTGGCTGAGCAGTCAGAAGAGGACACAGGCCCATCCCTTATCCATCCTAGGGCACGCAGAGAGGAGAGGATAAGGGAGAGATGTGGTCTGAATTGGGAAGTAGATATAGTATGACACGAAACCTTGGGTTGATTAATAAGATATGGTTTTGAATCTGCTAATGAAAGTCATCTTATAATAAGAGATGACATGACAAATCATTATGCCATCCATGTCTGTCCATTATGCCAAATATGAACGATATTTTAGTACCACATCTGATCAGTGGTTGATATTCATTAATTTTCAGCTGGTGTAAATTGTGCTGCTTTTCTGAGGAAATACACAACTGATTAATGACCCACATTGTAGCTATCTGAAAATGATGATCAAGGCTATGTGGACATGAGTAAGTTCCCTTTCATGTGCTACATTGTAAAATCTTGTGACTGGCAGGAAGAATAAAAGGGAGATTTTTTTTTCGTCCTTCATGAGAGGAAGAGACAAAAATGAGTCTTGTTCATTAAGAACGAAGCTGTTGTGGAGAGGCATATTAGCTCTTCAGCAACTTCTATTATTAATCACAACAAAAGATAATGCCATCAAGAAAATGCTGCATTGCATTAGAAAACAAGCCTTGCTCATTGTAGGCCTTTTAAATTTATCCGTTACCCTTTAGAAACAAAATAATAACTTGTTTGTTGTTTAAACAAATGTATCTCAAACGCTGAACCATATGTTAATGTGAGTTTACATTTATTTTACAAAGTGCTTGTTTAGCTTCAGGTGACTGTGTTGCATAAACAATCTTTGAAATACGACCTTTCATGCTGAATTTAATAAAATACATTTTATTTTATTTTTTATTTTTTTTAAAAAAGAGCCTTATTAAGTACTACCTCTCATCTAGGATATAAATGAATACTCAAGAATTGACTTCAGGCAGATGGTTATAAGATATTTATGTAGAAAATGATCTTCTTTTGTAAGGGCACATACAGTGAATCTAACCACACTTTTGATAACCTCATTAGTTATTTATTGTTGGGGATGGGGGCATGGGGGCTCAGCAGTTAAAGACACTGAGCTTTTCAGCTGGAAAGGTGGTAGCCTGGTTCAAGATCCGGGTACTGCATGAAGGAGTGAGCTCCTGCCCACCTAGCAGTTTAAAAGCATGCAAATGCAAGTAGATAAATAGGCCCCACTTTGGTGGGAAGGATTCGTGCACCTTGGTGTACCACATGACCACAGAAAAGTCTTCAGACAACTCTGACACATTCAACCAAGGCACGGAGATGATTACCATACCCTAAAGTTGTACATGACTGAACAGGGGGAAGCTTTATTTTTACCTCTCTATTATTGTGATTATCTTTCTCTACAATGAAATAGTGGTTCATTGAACAATGAATTGTTTTGTCCATGCTATGGTTTTCCTCAGATTTTAATTTTAAGTAAGGTGGAGGGAGAGGGAGGGAGGGAGGAAGGAAGGAAGGAAGGAAGGAAGGAAGGAAGGAAGAAAGGAAGGAAGGAAGGAAGTATGATGACCCAGTGTGGGATACAAAACAAACACAGTCACAGAAAACAGGTGAAGCCCTTTTATTCCTTCACTTTGCTTCCAAACTCTGAATATCTTTGACGGAAGACAAAAAACCTCCCACACAAACAGTGTGTACATGAAGAAGGAAAAAAGCAACACAAACCAGGCAAGATAAGGGATGGAGGATGTCCACAGATAACACACACTGGGAAGGACACCAAACTCAGAGAGGAACTATAAACTAGAGATATTTACACACTTTGTTTCCAGCATTCGCCAGTATGCAGGTCTATATTCTTATTCAGTTGTCACAGCTGCATCCCATGAAGAGGATCAAGGCCCTCTCCTCCCAAGGAGACCATGTCTCTCCTTATCCTCTCCTCCTCCTGCATGCCCTAGGATGGATAGGGATGGGCCTGGGTCCTCTTCTGACTGCTCAGCTGGCCTCTGCCCTTCCCCAGCCTCCTCCACAACCTCCGGACCCACACTTCCACTCCCTGTCAGTTGTTCCCTCAGAGTCAGTCTCTACCAGGGCATGTCAGGAAGGAAGGAAGGCTTACTGAATCTATTCACACATATAATTTATCCTATATAATATTTTATACCATCTGACACTGAATAAAGTGTTATGCTTGTTGTATGTATTTTTCTCTTCTCCTGAGATGACCATATTGAAGAAGTTACAAAGTCATTTTTGTCTTCTTTTGTCAAAACAAGTTAGCAATGACATGCACTTAAGGGCATCACCTCAACATAGTCTCATCACATGGACTATTTGTTTCTAATTTACTTGTAACTGATCTGACTACTTTAACTTGCCTTCTTAATTATATTTAATTGAGATGTATCTCTAATACTTCTGAATAGTCCTAGGCATTTAATTAAATATTGCCCTCTTAAAGCATTAATCGGCTATGTACTAATTGTATCCTCCTTCTTTTTTTTTATGCATTTGTACAAGGCAACATAGAGCCTCTTATGATAATGCAGTGATTACAACAGTGTGACTATAATATATTTCCATGAAAGCCTTTATTAATTTTCGGGGGTGGCTTTTGTTTACTGAGTTTGAAGCTGTGACAATTACAAAATTTCTTCTAGCTAAAAAATCCCAGTCACATCCTATTAATATTTTTGGACCATTCACAGCTCCTTGAAGAAAAGGGGAATTATGTGTTGCAAACCATGAACATACACTGATAACCATGAAAACTGGATTGTGAGAGAGGTATGGAAAGAGGAACAAAAGAATTGTTCTCGCTCAGTAAAAAAATAAGGTATTATTGTTAAGCCTTCCTCTTACAACATAGAAAACAATTACATTATGATACTTTCTTGAACCTGATAATTTATATAAGCTATACACCAATGCTTTATAATTTCTGCAGAAGTGTAAATGATATAACTTGGCTTAAATGTATCTGAAGTAGTCACCCCACAACTCAATGGCCCTTAAATTAAGTTGATTCTCCCACAAAAGAAAAGCAGGCAGAATGAAATCAATCAATGGGTACAACAATTTTATTCAATGACCATCTTCTCCACATTGCCAGCTTAATGTTGCCAGCTCCTGTTGAAACCATTGATCCCATTCAACAGAGGTATGTGGGGGAGACCAGAAGGCTAAAATAAGGAAGAGATCATGCCTGAAGTACTGCAACCAATTTTGGTCATCATACTACAAAAAGATGTTGAGACCTTGGAAATAGTTCAGAGAAGAGCAACTAAGATGATCAAAGGCCTGGAGACTAAAACATATGAAGAATGGCTGCAGGTTTTGGGTTTGGCTAATCTAAAGAAAAGAAGAATTAGGGTTGACATGATAGCGGTCTTCCAGTATTTGACGGGCTGCACAGACAGAGAAGGGGGTCAAATTATTCTCCAAAGCACCAGAGGGCAGAATAAGAAACAATGGTTGGAAACTAATCAAAGAGTGAAGCAACCTGGAATTAAGGAAAAGTTTCCTAACAGTGAGGATAATTAACCAGTGGAACAGCTTCCTTCAGAAATCGTGGATTCCATCCCTGGAGATTTTGAAGAAGAGACTAGATAGTCACTTATCTGAAATGGTATAAGTTCTCCTGCTAAAGCAGGGGGCTGGATTAGAAAACATCTAAGGTCTCTTCTTCTCTTTCTCTCTTTTCTTCTCTTCTAATAATGACACAATGACTTGAATTCTGAATCCATCTTTCAAGAAAGGGAATAACAAAGAACAGATTATCAGTAGTGGAAACATAGATTATTCTAATTAAATAAAAATACGAGGAATGGCTATTATCCATCCAATACAGGAAGTTCTTTTTTCTTGTTAACTTATTCTTCACTTCTATGACAACTGCCCTAAACACTTTTCCACTTCAGCATTAAAACCAAAGTTCTCTTTGTTTTCTTTCAAAATACAATTCAAAGAAACGAATCAGTGTGCATCCTTGATTCAGAACCCTTGCAACTGAATGTTGTAATTAACTCTGCACCAATTATTCAGCTAAGAGATCAGTTGCTTAATCTACCGATTAAAATGTGTGTGGCTCTACTAATTCTTCTGCTTAGGTTGGAGTAGAACTGTTCCACTTAGGGTGGTAAATTATGGTGTTGAACTCCCTCCTCCTTCAATTTTTTCCCCTCACTATTCCACAATGCTAATTTTCCATAACTGCTTATAGAATTCTGCTCTTCTCAACCAGCCCTGTGCCAAGGATGGAGATGTCTTTCTCTTTATATCTCATTTTATAACAAGAAGAGACCTCTTCTTCCATGGCAGCCTTCCATTGCTAAGTCTATGCTGTTTTCTTCCCATTACCATTTTCTTTAAATATAATGCCAATAGCCCAAAGTCAGTTGATATATACAGCAGTATAATGTGACACCCCTGCAAGTTAATTCCAAGGTCAATGGTAAATCTTCCTATAGGTTTCAAAAAAGAGCTGAACATATGCAATGCAGAAAGAGATTTGTTGAAGGCCACATACCAATAAGAGAAATTTTTGTACTTCGTGGTTGCCATATATTAAAAGTTCACTCAGCTATCTGTACTGCTGATCAGGATGTTTTACAGTATTGACGTACACTCCTCATTTTATCAGTTGTTATTAAATCCTGATTGTCTGTCTCTCTCTCTCTCTGTCTCTCTCTCTCTTTCCTACCTTCCATCTGACATTTAATACTAAACTTTACACTGATTCTGGGAAATATCAGTTTACTAGTACTGGAAGTAAACCAATTTTCTCTCTCTCTGTCTCTGTCTCTGTCTCTGTCTCTTTCTGACTCTCTCTGTTCTCTGTCTCTCTGTTTATCTCTGTCTCTCT
>SOZL01000071.1:26267-66855 GCA_009733165.1 Naja naja | reverse complement strand
ACCAGCTGAAGCTTCCAGATGGTATGCAAGGGCAGTCCTAAATAGAGAGCATTGCAGTAGTCGAAGTCGATGTCACAAGTGCATGAGTGATCAAGTGCTAAGGGCATCTCGTCCAGATACGGGCTAACTGGCCAACCAGTCGACCTGGGCAAAGCCCCTGGTCACGCCCCCCCACCTCCTGCTCCTGCCAAACTGCCGAATCCAGGAGGACTCCCAGATTCGGAGCCCTGTCCATAGGGGCAACACCTCTCCTCCTATGACCAAAGATGGAATCAACTGACTGGGCCGAGATGCCTGCACGACAACCACTCAGTCTTAGCCGGTTGAGCTGTAGTCCGCCTGCCCATCCAGGTCCGCATCGCATCCAGACAACGGGTCATCACAGAGAGGCCATCACTGATGTGGCTTGGGGTGGAGATATATACTGGGTA
Organism: Naja naja; assembly: GCA_009733165.1. NCBI lineage: Eukaryota > Metazoa > Chordata > Lepidosauria > Squamata > Elapidae > Naja > Naja naja. The sequence continues at coordinate 66,424 of SOZL01000071.1, read as the reverse complement.
TCATCAGCATACTGATGATACTCACCCCAAAACCACGGATGATCTCCCAGCAGCTTCATATAGATGTTGAACAGGAGGGAGAGAGGACCCACCCCTGAGGAACCCCACATGTGAGTGCCCTGGGGTCGACTCTCTGCCCTCCTGTTAACACACTGATAAGCACGCCTCAAGAGGTAGGAGGAGAACCACTGCAGAACAGTGCCCCCACTCCCAGCCTCCTCCCTGAGGCGCATAAGATACCATGGTCGATGGTATCAAAAGCTGCTGAGAGATCTAATAGGACTAGGACAGAGGAAAATTCCCTGTCCTGAGCCCTCCAGAGATCATCCATCATCCATCAGCTGCCACCAATGCCGCCCATGCCGACTGATATGGATCTAGATAGTCCGCTCTCCAGGAAAAAGGAAACTGCTGAGCCAGCACAGTCTCAACAACCTTCACCAAAAGCAAGGTTGGAGACTGGATGGAAGTTGTTTAAAACGGCTGTCCAGAGCAGGCTTCTTCAGGGGGTCTCACCACCGCCTCTTTCAAGGGTGGCAGGAAAGAACCTCCTCAGCGAGGTGTTAACAACTGCCTGGAGCCAGCCGCGACGGGTCTCCCTGGAGGCATATACCATCCAGGAAGGACACACGGTCCAATAAACAGGTGGTGGAACTCAGTTGCCGACATAATCCTGTCCACTTCATCCTCAGAAACAGGATCAAACTCAGCCCAGATGACATCGCCAGACTCTCTGTAACTCCTCCTCAGACCGCTGCAAATTAGAGTTCAACCTCCCGGATCTGAAGCATCTTATCCGACAGATATTGTCAGTCCTACTCCCTGCAAAGGGTCCACCTCCGCCTCCCGACATGTAAGGGGGACCATGACCCTGAACAGGGCAGCCGGGTGATTATTAAGATGCTACGAGGGCGAGAGGTAAGCCTTCTCGCCATCTTCAAAGCTCCCAGGTAAGTCCTAATATGGGCTCTCAACTGGGTTCGGTCGATTCGAACAGGTCGATCTCCACTTGCTCTCTAACCTTCCTCCTCTACGTCGCCTCATCTCCGGAGCTCATAAACCAAGGAGCCACCCGGGATCTGTGGCAAGAGGGACGAAGGGGACAACCCGGTCGAGGGTCCTCCAGGCAGCTTGTTGCCATGCAGCTGCCAGCACCTGGCCAAGCTGTGGATAAGGGAGACGGCAGAGACCCCAGCTCTGCCTGGAACCTCTCAGGGTCCATCAGGCATCTGGGGCGAACCATCTCAGCGTTCCTCATCCCAGCAGCATGGGTGGCCTGTTGGAAGACCACAGTCTACGTTACTCATACACTTGTTACCTCCTGACTCGACTACTGCAACGCCTCTATTTAGGACTGCCTTGCATACCATCTGAGGTTGCAGCTGGCAAAACGAGCCAAGGTGGGTGATGGGAGTTTCCCAATACTCCCATGTTACACCCCTCCTGAACGACCTGCATTGGTTGTTGCCCTCGGGTGAAATTCAAGGTTTTAGTGTTAACATTCAAAGTCCTGCAAGGCATGGGTCCAGGATACTTACAGGAGCATCTCCTGCCAATATCGAGTGCCAACCGCCTGTCATGATGAGCAGCACAGGCAGGGACTCCTCGGGTGCCATCTATGAGCCACTGCCGGGTGGCGGTGCCCCAGGGATGGGCCTACTCTGTGGTGGTTCCCACCTTATGGAACCAGTTACCCCTGGGGCTCCGTCTGCTGGCCCCTGACCTTCGAGACCTTCCATCACGACTTGAAAACCTGGTTATTTGAAGAGGCCGGGCTGTGCTGACTTCTTGGGAGGGTAGTTTTAAATTTTTTAAACTGTATAATGCACATTGGGGTTTTACAGTAATTGGGCTTGTAAGTATTTAATATTCTTTTAAGTAATTAATTTATTGTTGGTTTTTAGTTGTGAGCTGCCCCGAGTCCTTTTGGAGAGGGGGCGGCATACAAGTCCAAGAAATAAATAAATAAATAAATAAACAAACAAATAAATAAATAATATGATCTTAGAGTAAGCTAATTTGAAGTGATTTAAAATAGTGGTCACCAACTGATGGGTCATGCCCCACTGGTGGTCTGCAAGAAAATTTTGGTGAAGAGAGAAATGTCACCCCCAGAGCACCCCCCACAAAGCAATTAATCCAGGCTGCTCAGGAACACAAGACTGTGCCGCCCACATGGCCCACGGGAACCTTCCCCGCCCACTCACTCCTTACCTGGCAAACTTGCCTGCTAAGTTGCTGGTTTTCCTTTTTTTCCCCTGACCATCAGCTGTTCTGCTGTGCTGGGAGATTTAGATTAGCTAAAAAGCAGGAAATCGTTGCATTTCTTGCTTTCTAGTTAATCTTGAGATCTTTGGCTCTGCTTTTAAGAAGAGCCAAATCTTCCTTAGGACTGAAGCTTCTATTATTCAGTGCAGGTAGCTGATGGCAGAGAGATAGATCTCTGAATGAGTCTGTGATTCTGGGAGCAACTCAATTTGCCTGCCTGCTTTGCCTGATTTTGGGTAAAAGTTGCTCTTTGGTATAAGAAATTCAATATTTACATACATAGTGTATTGTGAATTAATTTTGTGAGTTTGCTTGCAAGCAAATTTTATGTCACAGATTCTGGTAGCCATGGCAGAAAGATAGATCTCTGAATGAATCTGTGATTCTGTGAGCAACTCAATCTTCTGCCTGCTTTGCCTGATTTTGGGTAAAAGTTGTTTTTTTAATAAAAAATCAATATTTACATACATGGTGTGTTGTGAGTTAATTTTGAGTTTGCTTGCAAGCAAATTTTATGTGACAGATTCAGATAGCTGATGGCAGAAACACAGATCTCTAAGTGAATCTATGATTCTGTGAGCAACTCAATCTCCTTGCCTGCTTTGCCTGATTTTGGGTAAAAGTTCCTTCTTTTTATTAAAACATTCAATATTTACACAAATATTCATAATATATACATACAAGCCATGCCCAGCCAGTCACATGACCACCAAGCCACACCCACAAATTAGGCGATGTCCAAGAACCGTTGTTAAGAAATTTGAATCCCACTCCTGCCCCTGTGTTTGTGTGTGTGTGTTTGAGAGAGGGGGGTGGAGAGAGAGAGATAAGATCAGATCTCTCTCACTCTATCCCACCAACGTCAGCAAGCCAACCTCAGTCAAAATTCATATTAGTGGTCCCTGGGATTTAAAATTATGAGTTTAGTGGTCCCTGAGGTCCAAAAGTTTGGCGACCCTTGATTTAAAGGATATAAAGTTTTTAAACTTCCAAGTTTACTTCAAATTTTATTTTAAAAGTTGGATAAAATAACAGTGGCTTTAAATCAACTTAAAGGTGACAATCAGAAGCCAGCAACAATTGTTGAATCGGATGGATTGGATGGATGGATGGATGGTGGGATGGACTGGAACGTAATTTGCTGCTGGTACCCCTGAAGGAGGAGTCTGGTTGGAATGCAGGCTGTTTGGAGATGGCTGGAGAGGCCATGGACCCTGAAGACTCACAGTGGACAGAATGGATGACGGATGAAATGGATTCTTTCAAGACAATTGAGGGAGAAGGGGGAATGGACTTGTCACATTTAACTGGAAAACAAGTCTTAAGAGGTGTCGTGTTTCAATATACAGGAGGTCTTATGACTTTGGGGAATGGAAAGCAATTGTTGGGAAAGATCCTAGTTAAAATTTTAAGGAAATGCATTATTATTAAAAATCAAACAAAGATGTTTAACCCTGGACAGATTCTGGATGGATCAGAGGTAATGGTTGTGCTGGTCTGTGGTAGATAAGAAGCATCTGTAAATTTCTCTGTGTTAAATAGAATAGGAGATAACAAACAAATTTGAAGTTTTGAAATTTAATGTTATTGTTGGATTGACTGTGAACTACATTTTTTATACACAGCAGATAGTTGACAAGTCAGATAATTGCAAGTAGATGTGTAGTTTATAATTGTGAGCCTATTTTGGAAGGGGGAGAAACTATTATTGCTGTATTGTATTCAACTGGGGGGGGGACAATATGCATGTTTTGTCTGTTTTTAATGCACAATTAAAAAAATGTTTTGTCTTGTTTTGTCTTGGCTTTGTAATAGTTTTATTTTCCAAAGTTGTATTTTATCTTTTTGAATAAAATAAAATTTAATATGAGGAATATCAAGTTTCCAGAAACAATATTTATGATTAGCACACAGAGGGTGCATAAATAAAAGCAGTAGAAAAATATCTGATTTTTAGTAACTAGCACTTCACTAACAATAGAGTTTCATATAAGTGCAGGAATGATGGACTGGAAGAAAGATGAGGGATACAAAATTTGATACCTATGTTTATGAAAATGCTCTCAAAGTCATAGATCATTGGAAACAGAATGAGAGTCAGCAGGTGAGGCTCATGGAAAGAAGGCAAATGCACCCCTAATAATCTCAGGAAGTGAACGTTCTGGTTTGGGGAGACCCCAACTCAAGGACCAGGTCCCTTGCAGGCACCACACTTGGAGTAGAACTTGCCCAAAATCTACGTGAATTTCAGGGAGGGAGAAATAAGCCAAGGAAGAGCTCAAAGGAGCTGCTCTTAGCCTGGAGGAAAGACCACAAGGAGAAGAGCTGAAGATCAGGAGGACTCTGGGAGCCCCTTTTCCAACTGACACAATCTCTCGGTTGGAGAAGGAAGGATGCAGCCCTCTTCCAATCACTGACACACGTTACACATGAGTGTAAAATCTGTTCACTATTATTCCAGAGCGTCAGACATGGAAAAGTGAATTCAGTTACAAGAGAGGAAATTTTAGATGAATGAGAGAGAAAAAATATCCTAAAAGGATGAGCTGTTTTAGAGCTGAGCCAGTGAAGCAGAGCAGTTCTGTCTCCTCTTCATGGATTGTCTGAATGCAAAGATTGAGCAGCCATCAGTCAGAGAAGCTTGAACTGGGATTCCTGCAGAGAGGAGGGGTTGGGCTTGGTGATCTCAGGGTCTCCTTCGAATTTACCTGCCACAACAGGTAAATATTGTGCTGTTGTGGCTCTAGACCCACCTAGTGGCTGGGGCCAGATAAGCCTAACTAGATGGGCTGAAGCCAGGCTCCATTTTCTGTCAGCCACGAAGAAGTTGGAAGCAGCCATTTTGACCGAGACCTCTGAGACGGCCTCCGCCCCTGACACGGAGCATCACTGGAGAGGTTCCAGCTGCTTCTTTGCAGGCTGTTAGTTCATGGTGCCTGTCTCACCTTTGTATTTGACTCTCACGCTTATGCTTCCCAATTTCCCTGTTCTCACAATAAAACCTCCAGATCCATAGGGGTGGGGTTCTACCAGTTGTGTCCGGTTCTATAGAACCCTTGTTAACTTTCTAAGCAGTTTGGAGAACTGGTAGAAGCAATCGCTTCCTTTCTTTAAAGGGAAGAGTTGTTTTAAATTTTATTGCTGTTTGAGGAAATACTTGCCTGGACAATCAGCACTTTAGAAATAATTGACAGGGAACAAAGATGAGTGACATTCAGGTTGTATTAGCTAGAACCATCCATAATATTCAGACATCTCATTTATTTTCCATCTTTTCTTTCTTTCTTTCTTTTTTTTTTTTTTTTTTTTTTTTTTCTTTCTTCTCTTCCTTCCTTCCTCCCCTTTTCTTCCTTTCACTTCCTTTCTCTCCTTTATTTTCTTTTTCTATCTTCCTTCTTCTTCTTTTCTCCCTCTCCCCATCTCCTTTTCTCTCTCTCTGTCCTTCCTTCCTCCTTCCTTCTCTCCTTGTAAAGCTAGGAAGCCCACCTGAAACACACACTTACACACTCTCACCCAGGGTGGGATTCTCCCAGGTTGGATTCTCCCAGTTTGGCCCTGTTCTATTGTACTCTGCCTCAGAGAATGAGCCTGCAGGCAGGGACTGTGCTTTTTAATCTTTCTGCAGGGTCTTCAAAAAATACATGCAATCAACAGAAACAAATGAGGCAGCTTAGAAACAAGAGGATGCTGAGAGCAACCCCAGTTCTACAGTATCATAGAATAAGAACAGCCCAGAAGGAAGGCAATAGAAGGAAGGAAGGAAGGAAGGAAGGAAGGAAGGAAGGAAGGAAGGAAGGAAGGAAGGAAGGAAGGAAGGACCCTACTGAGGGCTGCAGAATCATGCAGCCTTTAACGTTTCAGATTGGTGACCCTTCCTAGACCCAAGTGATGCTTCTTATTGTATCTACAGTACATGAGTTTCAGTCCCAAAGACGCTCCTTCTCCCCAGGAGCCCAAGCTTCAATTCTGGATGAATTCTTCTCCACCCTTTCACTCTTTGTTCCTCAACATCCTTCTTACATTGGATCACAAGCTATTGAACCAGATCAGAACCAAGAACAACAGTTGCAGTTACGCTGCAATGGTCATAAGTGTGAAAAATGGTCATGTCACTTTTTTCAGTACCATTGTAACTTTGAATGGTCACTAAATGAACTATTCCAAGTCAAGGATTACCTGTACAAAAATACAAATAGCTTCTTTGCTTACAAAAAGCTGCCCTAAATACCAATCATTAGATTAAAATTACCTGCAAGCCGGAGTTACAAATCAGGCAGGGTGCCAGAGTACCTTGAGGAATGAAAATAGTTAAAATGCAGTGATAACTATCAAACAGCCAACTCTTGCTCATAAAGTGAAACCCTTTAGCAGAGAGGTCATTTAAGCTCTCCAGAAAAAGCAGACCCAGGAAAAGTAATCCTTAGATCCATTTGCAACATTTAAAAATACCAGATAGTCTGAATCACCTGACAAGATATCCTAAGGAAATCACCCAGATTTAAGGAAAGGTCACATGCCCCCCAGAAAGGCATTAAAAACATCATTACCAAGCTTGCATCCTGCCTCTTGGAAGTATACCGCAAAAGGACAGTGCCAGATAATACTAAAGCAGTGAAGGAAGACCCTCTCCCAAATAGAAAAAGAAACCATGAGGCAAGAAAAATTCAAACACAATACAGATAATTAAATCACAACAGTAGCTGTTGCTTGTTGAAGCTGAATAGGGAAAATTATCCCATCAATAAACACAGGATTAAATTTCACCAAGCACAGAATTAAGCTTCACCAAAAAACAGTCTTAGGCCAAAACTCAGAAAGGGTATGTAAACTTGTTGAAAGAAATATCCTTCTGGGTTCAGTTCCAAGTGGGGGAAAAGACTCTGGAAACATGGAGGCTGCTTGGAAGGTTTAATGGTGGACAGGACCACATGGCCTGGAGATCCAGAGTGAAAGGGAAGAGATCAATAAAAGAAAGTGAGAAGGTCAAGAAGGGAAGGTCAAGAAGGACTAAGGTGCTGAGAGTGCCTGGGTTTTATAACCTTTGTTGGGCCGCACCTTAGTGTTTCCTGCTCCTGTGTAAGAAATGTATCCCATTGGCTTTCAGACTCCCATGAGGGGCAACTCTGTAGGCTGTCCTGAGTTCTGCCTTGGTCTGGCCTTGCTCGATGATTTATGCCCTTAAAGAGGCTTTTGGCAATTGCTATAGCTTTACCTGCAGATCTTTCTTATGTAAAGTTTTCTGGCCCAGGCCTTAATGGCCCACCCATTAAAAAAGGTGTGGATGAGATTCTGCTTCTGAGTTTCTACTCTGGTTTGAGGAAATATTCTGCCTTTTTAATATTTCCTAGGCTATTTCAATCTTCTAGGAGAGGTGTGGGTGCTAACTTCCTACAACCTCATGTTTGAATGTCAATCCTTCTAGCTAGCCAAGAAGCCTTGCTGAAGGTCACTCATCTTGGTTCCCAGTCACTAAAAGCTTTGCTTCATTATTCAATGATTTCTTCAAAGTGCTGATTGTCCAGGGAAGTATTTCCTCCCAACTGTTAGTGTAAAAATCATTAAAAAACCCTTCCCCTTTAAGAAAGCCAAGCCTCCCAAGCTCTGGAATCAGCAAGTCTAGGCTGTCTGCCAAGAATGTAATAAGGGTGGAATTCTCCAAACTGCTTATAAAGTTAACAAGGGGTTCTATAGAACCGGATAGAACTGGAGAATCCCACCCCTACTCTCCAGCCATCTACACTCAGCCTGCCTTCCAACCAGACTCCTCCTTCAGGGGTGCCAGCAGCAAATTAACTTCCACTCCATCCCACCATCCATCCATCCAATCCATCTGATTCAACAATTGTTGCTTGCTTCTGATTATCACCTTTAAGTTGATTTAAAGCCATTGTTATTTTATCAAACTTTTAAAATAAAGCTTCAGTTTAAAGAATTTATATTCTTTAAATCACATCAAATTAGCTTACACTAAGATTGTATTAATTGCCGTATTAATGACAATATAGAAAAATTGATGACCAATGTCGATGTGTTATCCATCACCTTCAGGTTTCATAGAAGAGATTTTAAAAGATTCAAAATTATTTGAGTATCATTTTGAAGACAGTTTTTATCCACTTAGTCATCACACCATCCCTCAGGTCTCTAATCACATCACAAAATCGTTTCTTCCACATATAAAGCTAATGGCAGTATTTGTATTAAGCCTATTTGGAGATTAGACAATTGTAGAAGAAAGATTTAATGTGGGATAAGAAACCAAGTTTTCTCCTCTTCAAATTCCTGGATGTTCCCATTCTAGTTTCATCCCTTTCTGGAGAAGAATGAATTTTGGAATATTTCCAACTTTAAAGTGTACTGGGACCAAAATGGAGAGATAATAGCAGATCTGAAGATCAAAGGCTTCTTGGTTCTTCCCAAAGTGGATCTCAACAAAGAGACTCTGGCATATTTTGAAAGACAGAGACTTGTTATCAAACAAGATGTTCTTTCACGGCTAAAGTTGCTCAATAAGGTGGGAGAAATTTTGGTGTCTTTTTCTTGTTTTCCAAAGCCTGAGGTCCCATTTCCAGTGGGCCAAGCCTAGAGTCTCCAGGGTGGTTGGCCTTCCATGCCAGTTGGTGTCTTCTAATGGAAGTTCTTCAAGACACAGGACCTCAGAGGAGTGGCTTTGCAATGAAATCTTCCAAGATCTTACTGGTCAAAGGTTTCTTTCTTCATCACAGTTTAATTTCATATTAAAAATTCTAATGGAATGAAAGTTTGCTAAATCTTTTACAGTAACCTTTATTCTCAGTTTTAATATGAATATATCATCATACTTAAATTTTTTTTCAATTCCATTGCTGTAGACTTTATTAAATAGAAAGTACTCTATTGTAATGTTAAATTTCAAAAGCAAAAGGGAGGAACTAAATGAAGGATCTGCCAGTTGTTCTACCTCCTGCATCTGTTTAAAGTAGTCAGAGATTTCTTATTTACCTCAGTGAAGACCAGAGGCTACTGGGCTAATGTCCATTTCTCCCTCCATTTTCCATGGATGGAGAGTCCTAACATATTTTCTTTGGCATTCCTTATTTTTCTGCTTAGTCCCTGCCTCAGTCCAGATGTGTGGAAAGTTGTCCTCCTGGATTTGTCAAGAGGGCTCGAGAAGGAGAGCCAGTTTGCTGCTACGACTGCGTTCCTTGTCCAGAGGGGACCTTCTCCATTCAGGAAGGTGGGTGACACTGAGGAAAATTGGAGGCCTTGTGGAACTGGATCCATCCAGAACATTTTCATGAAAATGCAAGTTAAAAGACAGATTGAAGCTCACCTCATGTTTCTTTTTTTTACTTTTAACCTGCACAATTTCTCATCTAAAAGGAAGTAAATCAAAAAGACTTTGAAGCAGGGGCTGGGAAGAGATGGGAGGAGGGGGTGGCAGACTGAGCAAACTTTACTAACAGCAGAGGAAATATCTCTTCTGCTTTTTAGTTCAGATAAGTGCTGCTAAGTTCACCTTTCTAGGAACACCTGAGTTCTTTGGAAGTTGGTGGATTGTTTCAGGTCCACCTTCTGAAAGACCTTGCAATTCCCTGTTTATTGGCCTCCCCTTGAGGATCCCTGAGAAGGTGTCCCTGGTCCATAATGTGGTGCTGTGGATAATTGTGGGGGGAACTCATTACACAAATAGTCTGCCAGTCATGTAGATGAATCAATGAATCAGAATAGAGCTGGAAGGGACCTTCGAAGTCTTCTAGTCCAGCCCCTGATCAAGCAGAAAAAACTAAACCATTTTCAGGCAAGTAATTGTTCTCACTGATGGAACTCCTTTTCCAGACTGAGCGGTTTCAATTTATCTGAAATTCCTTAGGTAAGATGGGTGGCCGTGGCTCAGTGGCTAAGTTCGAATCCCTAGCACTGCATAAGGGAGTGAGCTCCCGTTAGTTGTCCCAGCATCTGCCAACCTAGCAGTTCAGTACATAAAATGCAAGTAGAAAAATAGGGACCAATTAGGTGGGAAGGGAACAGCGTTCCATGCACCTTCGGCATTTAGTCATGCTGACCACATGACCATGGAGACGTCTTCGGACAGTGCTGGCTCTTCGGCTTTGTAATGGAGAGAGCCCCTAGAGCCGGAAACAACTAGCACATATGTGCGAGGGGAATCTTTTACCTTTTTAAGATGGGTGGCCTATAAATGTAATTAATTAACTGCAGAAGAAAACTTTCTGGATCCTACTGGTTAGAAGGCTCTTTTCTTGTCCATTTCTGTTCTATTTTAATAAATCTAATAGAATAAAAGTATACTAAATCTTTACAATAATTTTTATTTTTAAATTTACTATGAATAAATGATCCTACTTAAAATCTTGGCTATAGGAAGAATGGCGGAATATGTGTTAATAGGCCCATGAGGAGGAACCTTTTGGTTGCCAGCTGTATGTTTAAACCTTTTCTCAATTCCATTCCTCCAGACTTTATTAAGCAGAAAACAACTTTTTTGCAAAAGGAAAAGGCAATAATTAAATAATCTTCCAGTTTGTATACCTTGTACATCTGTTTAGAATGAACCAGAGGTTTCATATTTACCTCAGTGAGGCACAGAGACTAATGTCTATTTATATCCCTACTTTCCATGGATGGAGAGTCCTAACACATTTCCTTTGGCATTCTTATTTTTTCTCTCCTTAGTCCCTGCCTCAGTCCAGATGTGTGGAAAGTTGTCCTCCTGGATTTGTCAAGAGGGCTCGAGAAGGAGAGCCAGTTTGCTGCTACGACTGCATTCCTTGTCCAGAGGGGACCTTCTCCACTCAGGAAGGTGGGTGACACTGGAGGAAAAGAAGGCCTGATGGAAATGGATTTATCCAGAACATTTTGATGAAAAGAGCAAATTAAAACATTCATTGAAACTCAACTATATTTTTGTTTATTCAGAATGCACTACAAATCCTCCAATTTCATATACTCTAGCTATAAAGGTATTAGAAAATTATATTATCAGTTTTTTCTTGTGGAATGGTTAAGCAACACATCTTGGAAAATGCTCCTGTTATAAGCAATTGTCCCTAGAAGTTAAAAGAATAGTGTTAAAGAAATACTGTTTTTGGCTTTCTCAGATACAGAAAATGCACCAAGTGTCCAGATGATAAATACCCAAATGAGGAGAGAGTCCAATGTATCCCCAAAGTTATAACCTTCCTGTCTTATGAAGAACTTCTGGGCATCATCCTGGTCTCTTTTGCCCTGCTCTTCTTCCTAACCACAGGCCTTGTTTTAATTATCTTCATGAAATACCGAGAAACTTCCCTTGTCAAAGCCAACAACCGGGACCTCTCCTACATCCTCCTGGTCTCCCTCCTGCTTTGCTTCTTGTCTTCTTCTCTCTTCATTGGTCAACCAAGGAAAGCCACCTGCCTCCTCCGACAGATGGTTTTCAGCCTCATCTTCTCAGTTGCCGTTTCTTCTCTCTTGGCCAAAACCATCACAGTGGTGCTGGCTTTCCTGGCCATAAAACCAGGAAACCGAGTGAAGAGGTGGTTGGGGAAGAGCTTGGCCAACTCCATCATCCTTTCTTGTTCTGCTGTCCAAATTATCATCTGCTCCATCTGGCTGGGAGTTTCTCCCCCCTTCCCTGACTCTGACCTCCACTCCCAGCCTGGAGAGATCATCCTGCAATGCAACGAAGGGGCCGTTGTCATGTTCTACGTCACCCTCAGCTACATGGGCTTCCTGGCTGCCATCTGCTTCACAGTGGCTTTCCTCGCCAGGAATCTGCCCGGGGCCTTCAACGAAGCCAAGCTGATCACCTTCAGCATGCTGGTTTTCTGCAGTGTTTGGGTGACCTTTGTGCCCACCTACCTGAGCACCAAAGGGAAATACATGGTGGCTGTGCAGATCTTTTCCATCCTGGCCTCCAGTGCTGGGCTGCTGGGCTGTATCTTCATCCCCAAGTGCTACATTATCCTTCTGAGGCCAGATCTTAACACAAAGGAGCAGCTTACAGCCAGAACAAATGTAAAAACATGAGACATAATCCATTAGAATATTTAAAGAACTGTAAATTTTCCTTTTATTTGAAAGAATGGATTCATTATTTCCACTTAGATAAAATGCAGGAGTCCAAGAAATATATATATATGTTTTCAAATGGGAAATGGTTGAATGACTGGTGGAATTCTTGTATTTTCCTATTCATCCCAATAAAACTAGCTAAAGAGAACTCTGTGAAAGTCATTCAGTGGAATTTAATATTTGGCAACAAGAACCAGGCAGCTTATGGAAAATTATTTGAGCAATTATTACTACTGTCAGTGGCTGAAAATATAGATGTGTGAGAAAGAGATGGTAGGAAAAGAGGGAAGATGCTCCAAGAGTTGTAGGATATTCTTCTTGAGAACCGTCGCCCTTCACACCAAGAGCGGGGGCGTCCCTGAAGGCTCTCTCGCTTGGAGACCCATTCAGCAGCCCTTTCAGCAGCTGCTCCTCCCCTGGGAAAGAGGGTTTTCTACGAGATCCTGCATCCTCCTTCTGTCCTTTTATTGGGTGATAAGGACCCCTTGGACAGCCAAATTGAATCCCCTTCTCCCCAGCCTGCAGGACTGCAACCTCGGCGAAAGGCACTGTGAAGCGAAATCCCCGAGGTTTCCCGGAGCTCAGCGCTGGTGAATCAGCTGCTCCTAAGAACACCTTCTGCGATGTCCTCCTCGCCTCCCTGGCTGGACACTTCTTGCTGGGAGGCACTGGGTGAAGCTGCTGCTTAGAAGTCCCGCTTCAGCTCCGGCCCCCCAGAGACCTCTTAACCCCACTTCCCCAGGCAGCCCTTTTCAGTGGGCCTCCCACAGCCTCTGAGCTCTGATGAGACCAGGAGGGAAGAGGCTCAGAGCCACTCACTTAGCCCTCTGTCCCTGCAGCCGGGCTGGGAGGAATGCGATGCAGGCGCCCAACAGCTCTGCTGCTTCCTAGCCCGCTTCACTACTTGCGGCTTCCCGGAGAGACTCTTGGCGAGCTCCGAGGGGGAGCTTCTGCAGGGCCAAGGCAGCAGGTAGGAGGTGGGTTGTTGGCTCCGGCCGAGAGGACAAGGGCCCAGAAAGTGAAAGTGATAAAATAAAGAAAAATAATAAGTAGAGAAAAAAGAATGGGGAGGTGAGGAGCCCAGTCCTCCCCTAAACCTTTTTCCAAAGTTCCGCCAAGCAAGGTGGGGGGAAATTGGGGTTGTGAGGGGTCCCTTTTGAGTGCAACCCCAGCCAAAATACCCCAGCCACCAAGAGCCTTGGTGGTGCAGGCTTTTAAATGCCTAGCACTTAAGTTCCAGCTGCCTGCAATTACTGCAGGCTCGAATCCCACCAGGCTCAAGGTTGACTCAGCCTTCCATCCTCTCGGGGTAGGTAAATTGCGGACCCAAGATTGTTGGGAGCAATAAGCTGACTTTGTAAAAATGCCGCTTAGTAATAAGCAGGCATATACAATGGAATGAAGGCTATTGCTGAGCGCATTGGGTTGTATCCCAAAAATTGTAAGCCGCCCTGAGTCTTTGGGGAAGGGCGGAATATAAATGTAATAAAAATAAATAAAATAAAATAAATAAAATGGCTCAGACAAGCGGTGACATCACTCGTTCACCTGCCTGTCAGCCAAGCAGCTCCGTTTGGTCTTCCCCCGAGGGGATTGGGTCCTTGTTGCGGGTGCTGCAGAAATGCCCCTCCTGGAGCTGAGTTCCCTTGCCCGCCTTTGCGGCTGCCTCCAGAGTGAGATCCGGTCTTTTCCTTTCCCTTTGGGTCTTTGGGGCTCCCATTTTCACAGGTGGGGAATCCAGGCATCTCTGCCGCTGCTTCAGAGCAACTAAACGATACACAGAATACATTTTATCTCTGATTCTTCTGCGCTGGCTTTGAAGCCCGTTTGGGTCACAATCAGAAGTGACTCCTGGGCGGTTTCCTAATGGGGTAGAGCAAGACCCTTCCAGGAAGCCATGGAGCCCTCCTGCAGCTTGTGTGAGGCAGAGCTGCTCACTCTCCCTCCTCAGGTGGCCTAGTGGTCAAGGAAGCAGCCTAGAAACTGAGAGGCTCAGGGTTCGAATCCCACCTCTGGCATGAAGGTCAGCTGGGGGTGGGCTCTGGGCCAATCCCTGATCCCAGAAGTGAACTGTCAGCCTTTGTGCACCTGCGATCAAGACACAACCACCCTTTGTAAGATGGATTAATTAGAGCAACAAGTGAATCCCGCTGTCTTTGCTTCTCTGGATCTCCCCAAATCTGGACTGAAGGTTTCCCTCTGGGAGAGGCAGAAGGAGGACGGAAGGCACCACCAAGGAGGGGCTGCCCTTTGCCTAAACAGCCACACCACCCACGGACCAGCAACACCTCCCCTGGTCCTTCTGTTCCCTAGACTAGCCATGTCCACTTCCTGCAATCGTTCATTGTAGGTTTTAGTCAGGTTGAATCTCTCCTTGATCAGTTTCCATCCGTTGTCCCTTGTCTAGAATATGACCATGCAGAGAAGGGGAGGGCAGGGGAGGAGAGGAGAGGGGAGGGGAAGGGAAGGGAAGGGAAGGGAAGGGAAGAGAAGAGAAGATTCAAATACTTCTTTGACTCACCCCTTACAGATCTGTGCCCTGTTTACAGAGGTCTTCCTTGTTTAATCACATTGTTAAAGCTGGCTTTTTCTTCAAAGGTAGGAATTCTTGGAAGATGGGGAAATGGGGGAATTGATTGGCTGTGGGCAGCATCTTGTCCTCCAAGGTCAGGAGGTTGAAGGGGCACCTGCAGGGGAGGGCTGCGTGCTCCTCCTCCTCTCCAAAGAGGGGCGAGGGGTTTGGCCAATGTGGGACAATAGTCATTCTAAAATCATTCAATTGCTCTCTTCGTCAGGACATTTCTCCCCCGTATTCAAGTAAAATATGGCTAAAAGTTAAATACAATTATTCCATCATTCCTTGATCAGGGGTTTTGATCACCTGGCTGTGATTGCCATCCTGACCTTTCTGAACCCTTCCCCAGATGCTGCTTCTCTTCTCTACTTTGGGGTGAGAGAGCATTGTCCTTCATTTATTCTGTCTGGTGCTCTTCAAAGATATTCTGGATGTTGATGGGTTTAACATGTTTTCCTTCTTACTTCTTCTGAAATACATTTCAGCTCAGCATCTGCTAAATAGAAGAGGTGGATATCTTTGATTTTGTTTGATAAGTGCTTTTCTTGGGGTTTCTTGATGTTCTTCTTCTGCTCGTATAGAGTTTTCAAAGACCTTCACACACACCGTTACACATCTCTCTTCTCCTTTATCTTCTCTGCTGGATTTGATAGCTGGGTTCAAAGTGGCAGCTGCTTAAGAAGGCTCATTTCCCTTCCCCCAAAACCATATATTGATTATTGCAGTAGGCCGACATGGTGTAGTGATGAAGCCAAAATCTAGGTTAAAATCCCAACCCACCTCTGGAGGTTTCTGAGTGACTGTGGTTAGTTCCTCTCTTTCAGCACAACAACCCTCAGAGGCCATAAAAGGATGGGAGGCCCACGTGGGAGATACTAGTATATTCTTTGAGTTCCCAACAGAAAGCTGTGACAAGACTTTTTTGAAAGACAATTTTTAAATAAAGAAGCTGTGGACTTTGCCTTTTTGGGGGCTATGTAAATGCATTATACTACAACGTTGTCCTCTTTTAGTTTATATAATTTCTAGGCACTTCAAAGTCTGCTCTGAAAAATACTTCACCCTCGGTGCAGGCATGGGACTTAGTACAAAAGAGTCAGCAGGTTCTTCAAAGAGAAATCTAATAATACAGGAGTTATTGTTCCTGTATTACTAAGTGAGACTGGAATTCTAAATAAATTCTAAATATTAAATGCTTGCCTCATTTAGCAATGGCCCCAGTTAAAAACTGTTTGCAGATTCAGTTGGATTTATGGCAGTAAATGGTAGTGAAAAAACAGTTTTCTGACAAATGTTCACACTTTTGCCCACATTTCATCCCCTCACAACAACGGATGCTAGATTGAGAGTAAGGCTGGTGTCGCTGCATGAGAGACCTTATCTGAGTTAGACAGCAGAAATTCTCTCTCTCTCTCTCTCTCTCTCTCTCTCTCACACACACACACACACACACACACACACACAGAGTCAGGTAGTTTGCTTAGTGACTATTTCTCTGGAATGAATTGCAGCTGTGAAAGGAGAAGATGGTGTATTTTCAATCCCGTTCATTCTGTTGCAGGCCTTTTTATTCGATCACCTTGCGAAATATTTTTTTATTTCCCTGGAATTTCTTTGTATTTTGTTTTACTTCTACCAATGAAGTTATAAATTCCTAGAGTAGAAAATGATTGAAATGGGCAAGGGGAAGGCTTGGAAAGTCTCTCCAATGCAGAGTCCTCTCAAAGACCCCTGAAAACCCAGGGGGCTTTCATACCATCAGAGGAAACGATACAAAAGTGGAATTACAAAAGTGTGGCTTCCATTTGAAGTCCCTCTGGGGTGTGTTGCTCCTCTTCACAAACACACTTGGAGTCCTGACTGTGTGACTCAAGCATAGGATTATTTTGGACGTCCAGCATTGTCAGAGAAGCAGATCCTGCTGTGGCTGGGATAGTCTGACTTTCTAATCAGAGGGATTATCATCACAATACAAACCATAAATACTGCTTTTATTTTCACATTGGGAGCATAACCAGAATACAGTCTACATTTCCATAATAAAATAGTATAATGTTTAAATAGGTATGTATTTTGTTAGCTATATTATTATAAAAAAGCAACCAGAATCCCCCCTAAGGTTTATTTATGGTTCCAAAATAATAATAAAAATAACTAATCTTGGTTATTGACAAATCTCATTTTTAGACATTTTCTAAAATCATTTCAATTAATTCAATTTATCTAATCAACATTTACCTTTCTTTTGTAAATAAGAAATAAAAGTGTGACCTTTTACCAGTAAAAATTGTCAGTAACCCCTATTGTTTTACACTTTTATAATTGCAATATATTCTTATTACCGCTTCTTCATGCAGAACCCCCCCTTCTTAATGCATTAGCCATTATCTCTATGCAAACAAGTTTCTTTCTTCATTATGTAATTCCCATGTTTCTCTATCTTCTGTTCTTGTTTCTTGTTCCTTCTCCTCTCTTTTATCCCCTATCCCCTTCTCTATCCAGTTTGAATCCTCTCTCTCTCTTTACCTTTCTGCTCCCTATCCTTCTGGACCTTTCTAACATGCCTAATTTCATGAATGTTCCCCTTTTTAATTACCTTCTTAAGTTTCGTTTTTTTGACCATCCTCCCTTTCCCTTTTATTTGTATTAATCTTTGTGTTAGTTGTCTTCTTAAAATGGCTTTCGCTTGTGCTGGCTCCCTTCTCCTCCCTTTTATCCTGCTCTCCCCCTTCTCTGTCCAGTTTGAATCCCCTTATTTCTTATTTACAAAAGAAAGGTAAATGTTGATTAGATAAATTGAATTAATTGAAATGATTCTAGAAAATGTTTAAAAATGAGATTTGTCAATAACCAAGATTAGTTATTTTTATTATTATTTTGGAACCATAAATAAACCTTAGGGGGGATATGTGCTGCAGAACCCGATTGATTAGAGATATATTGTAAGGTAGCTTTTTTTTTCCTTTTCCTTTTTTTTTTCTTCTCTATCTTTCGCTTTAAAGGGAATGATTATGATTATGCTACTATATTAACCACTGAGGTGTCACTTTCAAAGTAGTAAAAGGGGGGCAAGTCTAGGTTTTTCTTTTCTTCTCATTCTTTTTAGTGTTAAAACCTGTACGGATTTAGAATCATGGAGAGAATATGTGATGAAAGGGCAAATCTGACGGATAAAAGAATTCTGTAAATGATAAAAGAGTATTAACAATGTGAAGATAATTAAAGGATAGATATGGATGAACTTTATCTTTAATATGATGGGCAAACATATTGTTATTTGTAAGATTTATAAATGATGTTTTTAAAATATATATATATATTTGCAATTAACTCGAAATGAACTGGGGGGTTATATAGATTGAGATTAAGATTTGAGATTAGGATTAATTTCTCCGACCCTTTGTCTGCTAAAATGGAATAGAAGTAAAAATGGGATAAAATAGGAAGTTAAATGTTTAAAATGAATAAAGATCTACTGTCATATTTGCATGTAAAAGTGACGACCCGGGAACATGCTGTCTACTGAAAAGAGCTGTTTTAAAAAATTGCTAAAAATTGAATAAAATTTGTTATTAAAAAAAAAAAGCAACCAGAATCCAACCATAACTATTTACATCTCCAAGAAGCCTTTAAAACCACATGGGATCCATTTCCTCTTCTGCTTCTGCTTTGCAGTTCAAAGATGACACACTATTCCGCTCTTCTTCTCAGCTGATTTGAATTCACATCACTTTCTTGAGGTGAACCTTTTTCAAGGCCTCAAGTGGGGAATCATCTTCTCACTCACGACAGGAAGAACTAAAAAAAAGTTAGAAGAAAGCTACCTAAGTCCTTTTTTCAAATGACAGAAGAAATGAACATTAAAGATATATGGAGAGAGAGAAATATTGGAAATAAAAAATTTACCTTCTATTCAAATAGGCATGAATCATGGTCAAGAATAGATATGATATGGGCATCTGCAGACATGCTTTCTAATATAAAAGAAATGCAAATAGAAGTTGGGACTTGGGCGGATCATAATCCACTGACAGTGGTTTGGAAAGGACAGAAGAGAAGATCTAGATGGACATTAAATAATATGATCTTGAAAGAAGAAGAGTTTAAAAAGAAAATTGAGATAGAGCTTGGTTTTGTTTTTTAAAGAAAATAAAAAGGAAGACACATAACTGCAAACTCGTTGGGATGCGATGAAGGCTTATACAAGAGGAATAATATATACAAGGAAAAGGAACATTAAACAGAAAAAGACATTTAAAATACTGGAAGATGAGTTTATAAAATTAGAAAAAGAGCTACAACAACCACCACAAAGAAAAGACATTAAAATGAAAATGGGTATGACTAAACATAAAATGGGTTTAATGGAAAAGGAAGAACTTGCCCAAAAGATTAAAGGTGTTAAACAAAATTATTTTGAAAATGCGAATAAACCAGGAAGATGGCTAGCCTACAGACTTAGAAAGGAAAGGGAAGCAAAGAAAATCAACCAATTAATAGATGGAAGAGGGAATGTCCAATATGGGAATGTTGAAAAGAAAAGAATTATTCGAGATTACTATGAAAAATTATATTCTCAAGAAGACACCACTGAAGAAAAAATTAAACAATATTTACAAAAGGCAAGACTACCACGAATACCTAAAGATATTGAAACAATGTTAGAAGGGAATATAACCATGATGGAATTGACAGAAGCCTTGAAGAAACAAAACATAGGAAAAGCACCAGGTCCAGATGGCTTACTGGCGGAATTCTACAAGACCTTTCAGGAGGTGTTAAGCACCCACCTTTTAGAAGTTATGAATGAAGTGCTATTAAAAAAGAGAATACCTGAGACATGGCTGGAAGCTTATATTATCCTTATACCTAAAGAAGAAATGGACTTACAACAAGTTAAAAATTATAGACTTATTTCATTGTAGAACTCAGACTATAAAATTTTTGATTCAATTCTGACAGAAAGAATGAAAAGATATCTAAATGAATTTATTCATATGGATCAAAATGGATTTTTGCCAAAACGACAAATTAAGCAAAATGTGAGAATAATTTTAGATACTTTGGAATACTATGAAGCACATCCTGAAAAACAGATGGCACTGATGTTTTTAGATGCACAAAAAGCCTTCGATAATTTGAATTGGCGTTTCATGTTATTGTAAATGGCACAAATGGGCTTTGGGAAAAACTTTATACAGGCCATTGAGACAATATACAACAAGCAAACAGCGAAGATTTTGGTAAATGGAGAATTGACAGAATCTATAGAGATAAGAAAAGGAACTAGACAAGGTTGCCCTCTGTTGCCTCTGCTGTTTGTTTGTTTTTTTATTGAAAAGTTTTACAAAGAAGACATTTTTTAAGCAATAGCCCCCCTCCCCCCCTCCCTCCCTCGCCCTTCCCCCCCCCAGACTTCCCAGAGTAAAATACAGGGTGTTATATCTGGCAATCGTATTCAAACATACACTAACAAACTATAAACACTTATACCCCCTTCAGCACTTTAACTCCCTTAATACAGACTAAAATAATAATAATAACATATCTCTTGACATATCTTCTTAACTTCTGATCTTCATTCATAGGCTATTTGAAACTTTTTAGTCCCATGTCTATTTTGGATATAATCGATCCATTTTCTCCAGTCCTGAATGTATCTTTCTTGTGAATGTTCTTTCAAGTAAGCTGATATCTTTGTCATTTCTGCTAAATTCCATACTTTTAATATCCAATCTTCTATAGTAGGTACATCTTCTTTCTTCCAATGTTGCGCCACTAACAATCTTGCTGCTGTTATTAAGTGTAACATTAATTTAGTTTCCAAAACAGTACAATCTGTAATAATACCCAACAAAATCTTCTGGGTAGTCCACCATATTTTTATCCAAAAAGCCTTAATTTTTTTGCATGTCCACCACATATGAAAATATGTTGCATCATCACTACCGCATCTCCAGCATTTGGGTTTTTGATTCGGGTACATACATGCTAATTTTTTAGGATCTAAATGCCATCTATAAACCATTTTATAAAAATTCTCTCTTAAATTTTGTGCTTGAGTAAATTTCACATTTCTCACCCAAATTTTTCCCACATATCCATTGTTATTGGCTCCTGAATATTCTGTGCCCATTTTATCATACAGTCTTTAACTAATTCCGTTTCCGAGTCAATTTCAATCAATGCATTGTATAACCTTTTAATATGTGCTTGACCTTGATCCTTAATTTGCTTTACTAAATTTTCATTGGTTCTCATAATACCAATTTTCTGATCTTCTTTCCACCTCGCTTGTAAATGTCCGTACTGGAACCATGTCTGAACTATCTGTTCCTCTTTTAATAAATTAATAGATTTTAGTCGCAGTATACCCCCTTCCATTACTAAAAGTTCTTTATAGGTAATTACATCTTGCTTCTGTTCCACATTTATGTTTTCTATCGCATGTCTGCTGTTTGTTTTAACATTAGAAGTGCTGAACAGAGCCATTAGAGAAGACGAAGAAATAAAAGGAATGAAAATTAAAAAAGAAGAATATAAATTGCAGGCATTTGCAGATGATTTGGTATTTATATTAGAGGATCCACTTAAATCAGCACCTAAATTGATAGAGAAAATAGAAGAATATGGAATGGTGGCAGGTTTAAAATTAATAAAGATAAAACAAAGACCCTAACAAAGAATATGTTAGCAAAATGTAAGAAAGAGCTAGAAGATATATTAGAGATTCAGATTACAAGTAAGGTTAAATACTTAGGAATATATATTACATCAAGATGTAGTACACTGAAAGAAGATAATTATATTAAACTTAAGCAGCAGATAGCGACAGACCTGGAAAGGTGGGAAAATATGCAATTATCTCTTACTGGTAGAATATCAACAGTTAAGATGAATGTATTACCTAGAATTTTATATTTATTTCAAATAATACCAATTAGACTGGGGAAAGAGTTTTTTGAGGATTTAAACAAAATGGTATCAAAATTTATATGGCATGGCAAAAAACCAAGAATTAAACTTAAACTATTACAAGATGCAAGGTTAAGAGGGGGGTTTGCACTGCCCAATTGGGAATTGTATTATCAAGCTGCAAGTCTGATGTGGGTGGAGGAATGGATAATGCTGAGAAATAATAGATTATTAACTTTAGAAGGTCATGATTTACTATTAGGATGGCATGCTTTTTTATGGTATAAGGGAACTAAAAAGCAAGGATATTTTAGAAGACATTATATTCGAGAAGCTTTGTTTTTAAACTGGGAAAAAATTAAAAAACAACACTATATACGAATTCCATTATGGGTATCTACTATTGAAGCTTTTTCATATCCAACAATATATTAAAAGGAACAAACAATTAGATATGGAGAGATTTTAAATGAAAAGGGTGAACTCAAATTGATGCAAACACTACAAGAACAAGGAATAAAAATGAATTGGTTTTCATATTTGCAAATACAATCTAGATATGATGAGAATGTTAAGGTTGAAAGTATTTATAATAAGCAAACTGAATTGGATAAAATTTTGATGGGTACCAATGAAAAAGTAATTAAAAAACTTTATGGACACTTATTAGAAGTTAAAATGGAGGAGGAACAGGTTAAGGAAACAATGATAGCTTGGGGAAAATTTTTTGGTTATGGGATAGATTTAGAGAAATGGCAAACATTATGGGATCAGAACTATAAAATGACAATGTCAACTGCATATAAAGAAAATTTGTATAAGATGTTTTACAGGTGGCACTTATCCCCGAGAAGGATTGCAAGAATGTTTAAGGATAAATCGGACAAATGTTGGAAATGTCACCAGATACCAGGTTCCTATTACCATATGTGGTGGACTTGCGCTGATGCAAAAAGATATTGGACTAAAATCCACATGTGGTTGGAAAAAATGATACAACAACATATAGACTTGAAACCTGATATATTTTTACTGGGAATTGTACCAGAGACATTCAGCAAAGAATTGAAATATCTGATTGTTAATGTACTAACAGCTGCTAGAATTGTATTTGCTAAAAACTGGAGAAACGACACGATACCTGCGCAGGAGGAAGTGATTAAGAAAATTTTGGACTGTGCCGAAATGAGCAGATTAACATTTGAAATTAGAGATCAAGAAGAAAAACAGTTTTATAAGATATGGAGTATGTTTTATCAATGGTTAGATAAAAAAGCTTGGTAATATGTGGATATAATGGAGATAAATTAAATTGTTGAATGAAAATGTAATATAGAGATTATAATACTGTAAAGAGTTAATAATAATGATGTTGGTTATTAGAGGAGAAACTTAGGTAATGTATGAATTAAAATGCATAAGTTTTTTTTTCTTTGAGATCTATTTAAATAGAAAATAGGTGGTTGTACCTTTCTTTTTTCTTTCTATTACTTTTTGTCTGCATTGTATAGGTTTTTTTTTCTGTAATAGAGAGTATTGATGGTGAGGAGATGGCACTGAGATTTGTGACCGACCAACACACTTGAAATTGTTATTGGTTTATGTTTTTATGTTTGTTTGTTTTGTTTGTCTTTGGAAAATAATAAAATTTATTTTAAAAAAAGGAGGGAAGGTCGGATTCCAGAGTCCTTCTGGCCCAGAGGTTTCCCAGCCAACGTCCCCAGCCAGACTCTGACAATCCAAGTCAAAGGGAGAAGCTGGACTCACTTAATGACAGTGGCCGAAGGGGTCATATACTGCTTATGAGTGCTATGCGCTTAGAGCTCG
The DNA here is from genome assembly GCA_009733165.1 of Naja naja. Classification (NCBI taxonomy): domain Eukaryota; kingdom Metazoa; phylum Chordata; class Lepidosauria; order Squamata; family Elapidae; genus Naja; species Naja naja. The sequence goes on along the minus strand of SOZL01000071.1, from coordinate 42,786 downwards.
GGGCCTTGTTGGAGACCCCGCACACCCACTATTGCTCCCCTCTGGGAAGGGGGGTTCCCAAGGATTTCCAGCAGGACCCCCGGATTCTGCAAGGGCTTCATTCCCGATCCCATCCACCTGGCACACTCAGGGTCCGTTTTTCTCCCCATGTCCATGTATACACACGAACTGGACAGTGTGATTTCTCTGTGTCATACAATATAGCTGTGTTTGTGGGAATATACATAACATTTTATTTAATTCATTTATTTAGCCATGTTTATGTAGTGTATATTGATGAAACTTTGAGAGCTGAATTCAAGGAAATGATATTTCAATGTATGCCGATTAGTGTACATTTAAAGTGACCAGAAAGTTATCCAATCCTATCTTGTCCTGTCCTATTCTATTCTTATTCTTTACTTTTCTATTCTATTCTATTCTTATTCTTTACTTTTCTATTCTTACTTTTTTCTACTCTATTCTATTCTTATTTGTATTCTTATTCTTTTCTTTTCTTCTCTATTCTATTTTTATTCTTTACTATTCTATTCTCTTCTATTCTCTTCTCTTCTAATCTATTATTTTTATTCTTATTCTATTCTATTCTATTCTTATTATCTATTCTAAATTCTATTCTCTATTCTATTCAAAAAACAAGATGGAGGCCTGGAAACGTCATCATGGCAACCGGGTTTGTTTTTTATTAGCTGCAAGTTTTTGCTGCTTCTTCGGGCTGATCCACTTGGACAGGGGGATTCTGGGTAGGCGGAGAGTCGTTGGAACATACCAACTCCTGAAATCCTGGGGGTCGTTATTGACCTTCCTTGGGGCTGGTGAGGGAGCAGCCCAGGAAATGGGGGGCAGTTGTCCCTGAACCTCCCTGGAGGGAAGGAGCCTCCGCTTTGGCCCCCATGGATCCCTTCACTCCTCCCTCCGGCCATCCCTCTTCCCTGTCCAGAATGGGGGTCTCTGCCCCCTCCAAGCCCACATCAGGGCCAACACAGGGATCTCTCTCCTAGGGGGATCCTTTCCCACTCGATCCCATGGTGGCTAGGAGAGATCAGAGCCTCCTTGGGCTCCCCAGGAAGGGATCCCAGAGCAAAGGGGGCAGGAAGGACCCGGGAGGGAGCATCTCCAGGGCCATCACAGAGGAGGAGGAGGAGACTGGAAGAGACGCTGCTTCTCCTTCCACAGCTGGTGGGAAATGGGAAGGTCTGGATGTCCTCTTGGACCCCACAGAGGGTTTCCTGACTCTATGCCTCACTTTCCCCATTGCTCTGGCAAGGTCAGGGAAAGCCTCCTTAGGATGCCTCCAGACACTCTCAGATGGACTGGAAAAGGGGGATTTCTTTCTAATTCTCCTCTTCTAATTTTTCTAAAAATTTTGTAAAATTCTCATTTTTAATTCATGGGGAGATTTTAAGAAAAGACTGGCCACCCTCCACTCTGTGGAAGTCAGATTGCTTAGGAGATCCAGGGAAGGGCTGGAGGGCAGAGGGGACTTTGAACATCTCCATTGGCCCCCAGACTGACCCCAGCCATCTCAAGCCAAGAGGAGCCCCTGTGACCCCTCTCCTCTTCCGAAAGGCCTCCAGGGTATCTGTCCACTTCCCTGGGCACAAGATGACTGCTGAGTTTGACTCTGTCCAGGCTTCAGATATTCAGCCGGACACGGAGTTTGCCACCGGAGTTTCCAAAGCCAGCCGGAGCCCCTGTGGATCCCCCTGCAAGACCCCCAGAGTGGACAAATCTCCCACTTGCTTTTCTCCCACAGATTCTCTCCTTTCCCCTTCAGATCATGATCTGTCTGATCTGTGTCTGTCTCTGGAATTGGAGGCTGTTCCTGGCCGGCCTCCCCTTTTCCTTCCCTGTGCTGGTTACTGTGGTCCTTGGATTCACATCTGGGGCTGTTTCTCTTCCCACCAGGGGAGGAAAAGCATTTCCATGACCCCCTCCAATTTCACACCCTCCCTTTCTTTCTCAGCCTGTGGGGGCCAGAGTGGGGGCATCGGTCCCCCTCCCAGCCCTGGGCCACAGCGGGTTTCTCTGTCTCTTGGGGAAAGGTTACTTCCCCAATCAGAGTCTGCCTGAGCCCCATAATCCCTCCCTGCCTGGGATCAATTCCTCCATTCAGACGAAGGAAAAAGGCCATTTAGACAGCTTCTGGCCAGTCTCCATTCTTCGACCCAGGAAGGTCACACTGGCCCCTCCAAAGCCAAATTCTCCCCCTGGTTCTTGAACCTTTCCAGCCATCACTTGGCTGAGGTTGCAGCAGGACCAGGATGGCTGAGAATTGGGATAGAAGACACCACATAGACTCAATAAAGCTCCCCACCACAATAGACCTTCAGGCACAGGTTGTGGCCTCACACACACAGTCCTAAATGGAGCCTTTATGTGGCATCAGGAAGGAACATGGGATCAACCTCACAACCCTCACCCTGTAGGGGAGCCCTAGCTGTTGTCCCTGATGGCAGATGGAAGATTGTGAATCCCACTCCTGACACCAGTTTCTGTGGAATCAAATGCAGGACCCAAAAACCCAATAATCAAAGCTCACTGGTGGAATTATTCATTTAGTGTCTGCTGGAGGAATTTCCTCTAGAAAATGGCAGGACAGATTCCCGCAGACAAAAGGAGACACTCAGAGTTATACATTTGGGGAAAGGAGAACAAAATGATCAACATGAATATCTAATAGATGATATAATTGAGAATATTCATAACTAGCACACCTCAAAGTACCTTCATGCCCACCCACCGTTACCACCCTCAAGAAAGAGATATTGTCTAAATAAAATGTTGCATGTGCATTAACTCTTTATATTTCTATCTTGGTAACACTTTCTCATTCCTCCAAGAAATTGCTTTCCTCACATTCTTCCAGACACTCTTTATTTATTTGAATAAAAATCATTGCCCCACTCATATATGGAAAATGGTTTGGAGCTGAAATTCCTCTGTCTCACTTCTCCACATTTCTTCTGGCTGTAAGCTGATCCTTTGTGTTCAGCTTTGGCTTCAGAAGGATAATGTAGCACTTGGGGATAAAGATGCAGCCCAGCAGCCCAGCACTGGAGGCCAGGATGGAGAACACCTGCACAGACACCATGTGTTTCCCTTTGGTGCTAAGGTAGGTGGGCACAAAAGTTACCCAGACACTGCAGAAGACCAGCATGCTGAAGGTGATCAGCTTGGCTTCGTTGAAGACCCCAGGCAGATTCCTGGCCAGGAAAGCCACCATGAAGCAAATGGCAGCCAGGAAGCCCATGTAGCTGAGGGTGACATAGAACATGAGAACAGCCCCTTCGTTGCATTGCAGGATGATCTCTGCAGGCTGGGAGTGGAGGTCAGAGTCAGGGAAGGGGGGAGAAACTCCCAGCCAGATGGAGCAGATGAGAATTTGGACAGCAGAACAAGAAAGGATGATGGAGTTGGCCAAGCTCCTCCCCAACCATCTCTTCGTTCGGTTCCCTGGTTTCGTGGCCAGGAAAGCCAGCACCACCATGATGGTTTTAGCCAAGAGAGAAGAAATGGCGACTGAGAAGATGATGCTGAAGACCATTTGTCGGAGAAGGCAGGTGGCTTTCCTTGGTTGACCAATGAAGAGAGAAGTAGACGAGAAGCAAAGCAGGAGGGAGACCAGGAGGATGTAGGAGAGGTCCCGGTTGTTGGCTTTGACAAGGGGAGTTTCTCGGTATTTAATGAAGATGATTGAAACAAGGCCTGTGGTTAGGAAGAAGAGCAGGGCAAAAGAGACCAGGATGATGCCCAGAAGTTCTTCATAAGACAGGAAGGTTATAACTTTGGGGATACATTGGACTCTGTTCTTATTTGGATATTTATCATCTGGACACTTGGTGCATTTTTCTGTATCTGAGAAAGAGAAAAGCAATATTACTTTAATATTTTGTGCTTTTATCTTACAAGAAATACCTTCTTTGGATAACAGCTGATACCTTGGGCATTTTCCAAAAGTATTTCTTAACAATTTCATTAAAATGAGCATAAGGAGGATATAATTTTTTTAAAAATAATGTAGCTAGCTATATGAAGTTGAAGGAAATTCTAGGATGGTAATTATTTTCAGTATAATCTGGATAATCTTCATAGGAACCTATGTTATTAGAGGTTAACAATGAATCATATAATCTTTTTAGGCAAACATCTTGAGTCTTGCCACATGGCAGTTAATATACTGAACTTGGAGGATACCTACAGTATCCTGTAACATCTGGAAGCAATCTGGAATTAAGAAGAATCTTCCTATCAGTGAGAACAATTACTTGCCTGAAAATGGTTTAGTTTTTTCTGCCTGATCAGGGGCTGGACTAGAAGACGTCCAAGGTCCCTTCCAGATCTATTCTGATTCATTGATTCATCTACATGACTGGCAGACTATTTGTGTAATGAGTTCCCCCCATAACTATCCACAGAACCACAATGTGGACCAGGGACACCTTCTCAGGGATCCTCAAGGGGAAGCCAATAAACAGGGAATTACAAGGTCTTTCAGAAGGTGGACCTAAAACAATTCATCAAGTTTCAAAGAACTCAGGTGTTCCTAGAAAGGTGAACTTAGCAGCACCTATCTGAACTAAAAGCAGAAGAGACATTTCCTCTGCTGTTAGAAAAGTTTGCCCAGTCTGCCACCCCCTCCTCCCATCTCCTCCCAGCTCCACCTTCAAAGCCTTTTTGATTTACTTCCTTTTAGACAAGAAATTGTGCAGGTTAAAAACACAAGCAAGCTTCAATCTGTCTTTTAATTTGAACTTTCATGAAAATGTTCTGGATGGATCCAGTTCCACCAGGCCTCCCATTTTCCTCAGTGTCACCCACCTTCCAGAGTGGAGAAGGTCCCCTTCGGACAAGGAACGCAGGTGTAGCAGCAAACTGGCTCTCCTTCTCGAGCCCTCTTGACAAATCCAGGATGACAACTTTCCACACATTTGGACTGAGGCAGGGACTGAGCAGAAAAAAATAGGAATGGCAAAGAAAATATGTTAGGTATCTCCATCCATGGAAAATGGAGGGGGAAATGGACATTAGCCCATTGGCGTCTGATCTTCACTGAGGTAAATAAGAAACCTCTGATTACTTTAAACAGATGTAGAAGGTAGAACAACTGGCAGATTCTTCACTTTCTGCTTTTGGAATTTAACATTACAGTAAAGTACTTTCTATTTAATAAAGTCTACAGTGATGCAATTGAAAACAAGATTTAAGTATGATGATGAAGTCATATTAAAACTGAGAATAAAGATTACTGTAAAAGAATTAGGAAACTTTCATTCCATTAGAATTTTTAATATGAAATTAAACTGTGATGAAGAAAGAAACATTTGACCAGTAAGATCTTCAAAGATTTCATTGCAAAGCCACCCCACTGAGGTCCTGTCTCTTGAAGAACTTCCATTAGAAGACCCCAACTGGCATGCAAGGCCAACCACCCTGGAGACTCTAGGCTTGGCCCACTGGAAATGGGACCTCAGGCTTTGGAAAACAGAGAAAAGACACCAAAATTTCTCCCACCTTATTGACCAAATTTAGCCGTGAAAGAGCATCTTGTTTGACAGAAAGTCTCTGTCTTTTAAAATACGCCAGAATCTCTTCCCTGAGATCCTCCTTCGAAAAAACCAAGGAGACAAAGATCTCCAGATCTGCTGTAATCTCTCCATTTTGGTCCAAGTAGAGTTTCAGGTGGGAAAAATTCCAAAATTCATTCTTTTCCAGAAAGGGATGAAACTAGAATGGGAACATCCAGGAATTTGAAGAGGAGAAAACTTGGTTTCTTATCCCACATTAAATCTTTCTTCTACAATTGTCTAATCTCCAAATAGGCTTAATCAGGATACAAATACTGCCATTAGCTTTATAAGTGAAACAAACAATTTTGTGATGTGATTAGAGACCTGAGGGATGGTGTGATGACTAAGTGGATAAAAAGTGTCTTCAAAATGATACTCAAATAATTTTGAATCTTTTTAAATCTCTCCTATGAAACCTGAAGGTGATGCATAACAATTTGCCATTGGTCATCAATTTTTCTATATTGTCATTAATATGGCAATTAATACGATCTTAGAGTAAGCTAATTTGATGTGATTTAAAGAATATAAATTCTTTAAACTTGGAAGTCTTCTCTGAAGCTTTACTTTAAAAGTTTGATAAAATAACAATGGCTTTAAATCAACTTAAAGGTGATAATCAGAAGCAAGCAACAATTGTTGAATCAGATGGATTGGATGGATGGATGGTGGGATGGAGTGGAACGTAATTTGCTGCTGGCACCCCTGGAGGAGGAGTCTGGTTGGAAGGCAGGCTGCGTGGAGATGGCTGGAGAGTAGGGGTGGGATTCTACCAATTCTATCCAGTTCTATAGAACCCTTAACTTTATAAGCAGTTTGGAGAATCCGTTTATTTTTTTCCACCCTTGGCAGACAGTCTAGACTTGCTGTCTCCAGAGCTTGGGAGGCTTGGCTTTCTTAAAGGGAAGGGTTGTTTTAAGATTTTTACACTAACAGTTGGGAGGAAATACTTCCCTGGACAATCAGCACTTTGAAGAAATCATTGAATAATGAAGCAAAGCTTTTAGTGACAGGGAACCAAATGAGTGACCTTCAGCAAGGCTTCATGGCTAGCTAGAAGGATTGACATTCAAACGTGAGGTTGTAGGAAGTTAGCACCCACCTCTCCTAGAAGATTGAAATAACCTAGGAAATATTAAAAGGCAGAATATTTCCTCAAACCAGAGTAGAAACTCAGAAGCAGAATCTCACCCCCACCTTTGTTAATGGGTGGGCCATTAAGGGCTGGGCCAGAAAACTTTACATAAGAAAGATCTGCAGGTAAAGCTATAGCAATTGCCAAAAGCCCTTTTAAGGGCATAAATCATCGAGCAAGGCCAGACCAAGGCAGAACTCAGGACAGCCTACAGAGTTGCCCCTCATGGGAGTCTGAAAGCCAATGGGATACATTTCTACACAGGACCAGGAAACACTAAGGTGGGGCCCAACAAAGGTTATAAAACCCAGGCACTCTCAGCACCTCAGTCCTTCTTGACCTTCCCTTCTTGACCTTCTACTTTTTTTATTGATCTCTTCCCTTTCACTCTGGATCTCCAGGCCATGTGGTCCTGTCCACCATTAAACCTGCCAAGCAGCCTCCATGTTTCCAGAGTCTTTCCCCACTTGAACTGAACCCAGAAGGATATTTCTTTCAACAAGTTTACATACCCTTTCTGAGTTTTGGTCTAAACTGGTTTTGGTGAAGCTTAATTCTGTCCTTGGTGAAATTTAATCCTGTGTTTATTGATGGGATAATTTTCCCTATTCAGCTTCAACAAGCAACAGCTACTCTTGTGATTTAATTATCTGTATTGTGTTTGAATTTTTTCTTGCCTCATGGTTTCTTTTTTTATTTGGGAAGGGGGTCTTCCTTCACTGCTTTAGTAATATCTGGCACTGTCCTTTCGGGGTATACTTCGAAGAGGCAGGATGCAAGCTTGGCACTGATTTTTTTACTGCCTTTCTGGGGGCATGTGACCTTTCCTTAAATCTGGGTGGTTTCCTTAGGATATCTTGTGAGGTGAGTGAGACTAGCTGTTATTTTTAAATGTTGCAAATGGATCTAAGGATTACTTTTCCTGGGTCTGCTTTTTCTGGAGAGCTTAAATGACCTCTCTGCTAAAGGGTTTCACTTTATGAGCAAGAGTTGGCTGTTTGATAGTTATCACTGCATTTTAACTATTTTCATTCCTCAAGGTGCTCTGGCACCCTGCCTGATTTCTAACTCTGGCTTGCAGGTAATTTTAATCTAATGATTGGTATTTAGGGCAGCTTTTTGGAAGCAAAGAAGCTTTTTGTATTTTTGTACAGGTAATCCTTGACTTACAACAGTTCATTTAGTGACCATTCAAAATTACAATGGCACTGAAAAATGTGACATGACCATTTTTCACCATTTTTATGACCGTTGCAGCATAACTGCAGCTGTTGTTCTTGGTTCTGATCTGGTTCAATAGCTTGTGATCCAATGTAAGAAGTATGTTGAGGAACAAAGAGTGAAAGGGTGTAGGAGTATTCATCCAGAATTGAAGATTGGGCTCCTGGGGAGAAGGAGCATCTTTGTGACTGAAACTCATGTACTGTAGATACAATAAGAAGCATCAGTTGGGTCTAGGAAGGGTCACCAATCTGAAACATTAAAGGCTGCATGATTCTGCAGCCCTCAGTAAGGTGGTTCCTTCCTTCCTTCCTTCCTTCCTTCCTTCCTTCCTTCCTTCCTTCCTTCCTTCCTTCCTTCCAGCTATTGCCTTTCTTCTGGGCTGTTCTTATTCTATGATACTGTAGAACTGGGGTTGCTCTCAGCATCCTCTTGTTTCTAAGGTGCCTCGTTTGGTTCTGTTGATTGCATGTATTTTTTGAAGACCCTGCAGAAAGATTAAAAAGCACAATCCCTGCCTGCAGGCTTATTCTCTGAGAGGCAGAGTACAATAGAACAGGGCCAAACTGGGAGAACCCCACCTCTGGGTGTGTGCGTATGTTTGTGTTTCAGGTGGGCTTCCTAGCTTTAGAAGGAGAGAGGAAAGGAGGAAGGGACAGAAAGAGAGAGAGAGAAAGAGGGAGAGAGGGAGGGGGAGAGGGGGGGATATAGAAAGAAGGAAAGGAAGGAAGGAAGGAAGGAAGGAAGGAAGGAAGGAAGGAAGGAAGGAAGGAAGGAAGGAAGGAAGAGGGAGAGGTGAGAAAGTAAATGAGATATATTATGGATGGATATATAAATACATGGAAGGAGGGAGGGAGGGAGAGGAGAAAAGGAGAGGAAGGAAGGACATAAACCCTGGCTTCAGAAGACTTTGAAGCAGCATAGCAATCTAGGGATTGCCTGCAAGGGATCTCGGAGGTCATCTGGTCCAACGCCCTGCTCCAGCAGGAGATCCTTAACAGAATCAAAGAATAGCAGGGTTAAAAGGGTGTGTGTGTATGTGTGTGTGTGTGGGGGCTGTCAAAACAACAAAAACAGGCCAAGTAGCTCTGTGGAGGTCAGTTGTAAATTAGAACACTTGCTAAGCAACTGGCCATTAAGCAAGGACCTGGTTATTGCGAGGACCACTTACATTTGGTGTGCCAGTCACATGGCCACCTGACTATGCCCACCCATCACTTGACCACCTAGCCACGCCCAGTCAGCAAACTACACCCCCAGTCACATGACCACTAAGCCACACCCACAAATTAGGCCACACCCACAGAACCAGTTTTTTTTAACAATTGAATCCCACCCCTGCTGGAGAGGCCATGGACCCTGAAGACTCACAGTGGACAGAACAGATGATGGATGAAATGGATTCTTTCTAGAAGATTGAGGGAGATGGGGGAATGGACTTGTCACATTTCACTGGAAAACAAGTCTTAAGAGGCGTCGTGTGTCAATTTACAGGAGGTCCAAGACTTTGCGGAATGGAAAGCAATTGTTGGGAAAGATCCTAGTTAAAATTTTAAGGAAATGCATTATTATTAAGAATCAAACAAAGTTGTTTAACCCTGGACAGATTCTGGATGGATCAGAGATAATGATTGTGGTCGCCTGTGATAGATAAGAAGCCCCTGTAAATTTTGTCTGTGTTGAATTAAGATAGAATAGCAGATAACAAACAATTTTGAAGTTTTGAAATTTAATTTTATTGTTGGATTGCCTGTTAACTATGTTTTTTATATACAGCAGATAGTCAGATAATTGCAAACAGATGTGTAGTTTATAATTGTGAGCCTATTTTTCAAGGCGGAGAAACTATTATTGTTATATTGTGTTCAACTGGATGGACAATATGCATGTTTTGTCTGTTTTCAATGCACAATTTAAAAATGTTTTTCTTGTCTTTGTAATAGTTTTATTTTCCAAAACTTGTATTTTACCTTTTTGAAAATAAAATAAAATTTAATAAGAGGAACGTAAAGTTTCCAGAAACAATATTTATGATTAGCACACAAGTAAAAAGCAATAGAAAAATTTCTGATTTTTAGCAACTAGGATTTGACTAACAATAGAGTCTCATATAAGAACATGAATGATAGACTGGAAGAAAGATGAGGGATACCAAACTTGATATGCACGTTTGAGAAAATGCTTTCAGAATTGTAGCTAACTGGAAACGGAATCAGAGTCATCAGGTGAGGCTCATGGAAAGAAGGCAAATGCAGCCATAAGGATCTCAGGAAGTGAATGTTCTGGTTTGGGGAGACCCCAACTCAAGGACCAGGTTCCCTTGCAGGCACCACACTTGGAGGAGAATTTGCACAAAATCTACGTGAACTTCAGTGAGGGAGACATAAGCCAAGGAAGAGCTGAAAGGAGCTGCTCTTAGCCTGGAGGAAAGACCACAAGGAGAAGAGCTGAAGATCAGGAGGAGTCTGGGAGCCCTTTTCCAACTGACACAATCTCTCAGTTGGAGAAGGGAGGATGCAGCCCTCTTCCAACCACTGACACACGTTACACACGAGGAGCACAAGATCTGCTCACTATTATTCCAGTGTCAATCAGGGAAAAGAGAGATGATTTTAGATGAATGAAGGGAAAAATATCCTAAAAGGATGAGCTGTTTTAGAGCTGAGCCAATGAAGCAGATCAGTTCAGTCTCCTCTTCATGGGTTGTCTGAATGCAAAGACTGAGCAGCCAAGAGTAAGAGAAGCTTTAACTGGGATTCCTGCAGAGAGGAGGGGTTGGGCTAGATGGTCTCAGGGGCTCTTACAAATCCATAATGGTAAAATTCTGTGATCCTACTTATAAACCATACATGCAGGAATTTATTTATGTACACAGCCTTTTAGCATTAGCCATGTTTAATATCCAAAATTGTCTGTTCTGCTATCTATTCTTTCTTCCCCTGAACAATTAGATTGCCCAAATCTGCAGATCTTTTGTAGCACAAGTAGGGTAGGGGATGACCAGACTGAGCCTGAGTGAGGGGGTCAAAGGCATCATTAGTCTTGAGTCCCGCTCACAGGAGCTCTGGGTCCACCACCCCCAAGAATTCTGTGGACCCTTGTCTACCAACTGTTTGCCTTGACCATTGGTGGTTCCGATTCTTGTGGACAGCATGCTCCTGGGGTGAACCTTTATGTTCATTTGAACTGCCTGGACTTCATGATTTCCCTGCACTTGACAAGCAGATTGAGGCGATTCCCCTCCTTCTCATTTGGGCTCCTTCTCCAAAGGAACCAAGATGAATGGACCCCTATTGGGACCGCATACCTGCCACGGCTGCAGCCTTGGAGACCCCAACCTCTCTTCGCCCTCCTTCCTTCTCCTCCTCTTTCTGGAGGAATAGGCGGCATTCATGGCCTGGGCCAGAGTCTGAATGATACTGTATGAATGGGGGTCATTTTTGATCCGGTTCCTATTCCTTTTCCTCTGGGTCTCCACTGGGGCATTCTGTGTGCATCTGCTGCGGCCTTTGACAGAATGGATGTGCTTGTCAAGAAAACAGCGAAAAGAATGATTTACAAATTGATCTTCCAAAAAGAAATAGGGTTCAAAGGCATCATCCACTGGCCTTTCTTTTTCCAGACAGCCAAAGCTCCAAATACTATGGATATATTTGAGTAGTCTCTGCTCCTTTATTTCATTCCCTACAAAACTTGTGAGGATCCAGACTTTCCCTTTAGTGGGTCCTGACAAAGCCTCAAATGTTAAATGGAGAGGAAGAATTCTGTCCACAATGGAATCTAATTCCATGAAGTGAACAAAGACGTTGACTTGTCTCCACTTGGAGAGGGCCTCCCTGAGGGCTGCTGTAGGTCCAGTTGTTGAGAATTGTTGTGATATAACAACACAAATCCCATTCCTGAAAAGCATAGGAGTAAAAATTCTCATGAAGTTCTCTCCATTTTCTGTGTCTGAAGCAAAGAGACCAATCAAGGTCCATCTGAAGTGGAGAAGGAGTTGGACAATTGCTGGGTAATGGAATCCTTTTTTGGGGAGTAACTGTTTGAAAAAGGGGAATTGACTTTTCTCACTTAAAGCCTCTGAAGAAGTTTCATAACTGACCTGAAAAAGCAATGAAGAATGTTGTGTTATACTTAGGGTCAAATCAAGTCCAAAATATTAGCTTTTAATAAATCCAACATTGTTTTGATGAGCAAATTAAAGAGATTATTGTTGACAACTTTGTTGTCCAAAAGGTAGAGGGTGAAACTAGAGGCAGAGCCATACTGGACTTAATTCTTACAAACAGAGAAGAAGTGATAGAGAGAGTTGAAACTGCAGGAACCTTGGGTAAGAGTGACCATGTCATACTAGAATTCAACATAACAGAAACACAAGCAACAGAACATTGTTTTTATTTTTTTCTTTTCTGTTTGTTGTTCATTAATAAAAACCCTAAAAAAACAAGCAACAGAACATAATGACACCAGAGTCTTGGATTTTAAAAGAGCTGATTTTAATAAACTCAGAGAGAACTTGGGAAAGATTCCATGGATGAAAATCCTAAAGGGGAAAACAACTCAAGAATCTTGGGAAACTCTAAAAAGTATGATCATAGAATCACAGACCAGCACAATACCACTAAGAAAGAAAAACAAGAAATCCAAGAAGAAACCAACATGGCTGCACAAATATCTCTCTGGCAAATTGAAAGAAAAAAGGACAAGTACAAAAATGGAAAGAAGGACATACAACTAAGGCAGAATATCAGCAGATAGCCAGAATCTGTAAAGATGAAGTCAGGATAGCAAAGACTCAGAAGGAACAAAGACTTGCAACAAAAGTCAAAGATAATAAAAAAGTTTCTTCCAACATATAAATAACAAGAAAAAATCAAGGAAACAGTCAGTCACTAAAGAGAGAAGATGGCAAGGAAGTAACAGGCAACAGAGACTAAGCAGAACTGCTTAACTCATTCTTTGCATCCGTCTTCATGCAAAAAGAAACTATAGCTCAACCCACCAAAAACATGACTGTAAAAGACGGACCAGAAATAAAAGTTAAAATAAGCAAAAAAAAAGTAAGAGAACACCTGTCTGATCTTGATGAAAACAAATCACCAGGGCCTGATGGATTACATCCCAGAGTCTTAAAGGAGCTGGCAGAGGTCATCTCAGAACCACTGCACCATATCTTTCAAAAATCCTGGAGCACCAGGGAACTACCAGAGGACTGGAAAAGAGCTGATGTGGTTCCCATCTTCAAAAAGGAGAAAAACAGACCCAGGAAACTATAGACCAATCAGCCTAACATCAATACCGGGAAGATACTGGAAAAGATAATAAAAACAGATCTGCCAACATCTAGAAAGAAGTAAAGTAATAACTAGCAGCCAGCATGGGTTTGTTAAGAACAGATCATGCCAAACTAATCTTATTTCATTCTTCAACACAGTGACTAAATTAGTAGACCAGCAAAATACTGTGGACATAATATATTTAGATTTCAACAAGGCATTCGTCAAAGTAGACCACAACCTACTTCTTAGTAAGCTAGAAAAAAGTGGAATAGATAGCACCACCACTAGATGGACTTGCAACTGGCTGGCAAACCATACTCAACGAGTAGTCCTTAATGGGTTTAAGTCTACATGGAGGGAAGTAAGCAGTGGGGTGCCACAAGGTTCCGTCTTAGGCCCAGGACTCTTCAATATCTTCATTAACGTCTTAGATGAGGGAATAGAATGGGAACTTACCAGATTTGCAGATGACACTAAGCTGGCAGGAATAGCTAACACCCAAGATGATGGCCTCAAGATCCAGATGGATCTTGACAGACTAGAACACTGGGTTGTATCTAACAAAATGTAATTCAATGTAGAGAAAAATAAAGTCCTACACTTAGGCAAGAAAACCAAAAGGACACACATAGACTGGATGAAACCAGGCTCAATAGCAGTAACTGTGAGAGGGATCTTGGAGTCTTAGTGGACAACCAGCTAAATATGAGCCAGCAGTGTGCAGCAGCAGCCAAAAAGCTAATGCAATCCTAAGTTGTATTAACAGAGGGATACAATCAAGATCAAGGGAAGTACTAATACCACTCTATAAAGCCTTAGTAAGACCACACCTAGAGTACTGCATCCAGTTTTGTTCACCACATTATAAAAAAGATGTTGAGACCCTAGAAAAAGTACAGAGAAGAGCAACCAGGATGATTAGGGGACTGGAGGCTAAAACATACAGTGAATGGTTGCAGGAACTGGTCTTCGCTAGTCTAGTAAAGAGAAGGACCAGAGGAGACATGATAGCGGTCTTCCAATGTTTGAGGGGCTGCCACAGGGAGGAAGGGGTCAAGCTATTTTCTAAAGCACCTGTAGGCCAGACAAGGAACATTGGATGGAAACTGAACAAGGAGAGATTCAATCTGGAAATAAGGAGAAACTTTCTGACAGTGAGAACAATCAACCAATGGAACAGAAGTTGCCCTCGGAAGTTGTGGGAGCGCCATCACTTGAGACTTTCAAGAAGAGATTGGACTGCCATTTGTCAGAAATGGTGTAGGGTCTCCTGTTTGGGCAGGAGGTTGGACTAGATGACCTAAAGGTCCCTTCCAACTCTTATTATCTGTTATCTGATTAGCTGTTAGGCAATATCAAGAAACAGAATTTTAAACAGAGAACATTAACAACATAGTAAATAAAAATGAAATACAAGAAAAAAGAATAAAAATGCAATTTCTGTATTACTGCAATAATTTACTGCAATCAAATTCATCTGTAGATTTCAACTGAACTGTTTTGTTCCAGTAAAGGTCTGGATTCTATATAAATATTTGAATTATGACTGCACAGGAAATATGTTGCTTTAACGTAAGTCTCCCAATAGGTTGTTTGTCTAACATGCAGTCCAAGACTCTAATCTCTCTTTCTTCTGCATTTTTTTAAAATTACATTTATATGACGCCCTTCTCCGAAGACTCAGGGCGGCTTACAATTTTGGGATACAACCCAGTGTGCTCAGCAATGGCCTTTGACATTCGACCTACAGATGTATTACATCTTCTATCTTTGGAGCTCCACAAATAAGTCTGTTAATTATAAGGGACTTACTTAAATCTTTGATATTTAACCATAGTGTGTAGCTGATGAAGAAGTGAGGAAGGATAAGAAAAGAAAAAAAAAGAAACATTGACTTTTGACTCTCTCTGTTGCAGTAGGTTAAGTCATTAACATCAAATCACAACATTTTGCTTTTTCATAATAATATGAAGAAGCCATTTCTGTAAAGATCTATCAATCTACTCGGTGAAACTCAAAATCAAAGTTCCATTCTCTTCCACTTCAAGCATGAAGTTCAGAAGTGGTTTCCATGTAGAAAGAAAAGTACTTATGTTCTTTTCTTCATTCAAAGTGGTCAGTTTTGGCATTTCCACCAACTCCATCAACTTCTGCAATCATTCGTCCTTGCTAGGAATCAAAGTGTCCTTCCATTTTTGTGCATACATCAGTCTTGCTGCTGTCAACATACAGGTGAAATGCTAAAAATTAGAATATCATGCAAAAGTTCATTTATTTCCATAATGCAACTTAAAAGGTGAAACTAATATATGAGATAGACTCATTACATGCAAAGCAAGATAGTTCAAGCTGTGATTTATCATAATTGAGATGATTATGGCTGACAGCTCATGAAAACTCCAAATCCACAATCTCAGACATTCAATCAATAAAACAAGGACTGTACATAGAACAATATCGGACCCCTGAAAAGTATAAGCATGCATATGTACTCAGTACTTGGTTTGGGCCCCTTTTGCAGCAATTACTGCCTCAATGTGGCGTGGCAAGGAAGCTATCAGCCTGTGGCACTGCTGAAGTGTTATGGAAGACCAGGATGCTTCAATAGCGGCCTTCAGCTCTTCTGCATTGTTCGGTCTCATGTCTCTCATCTTTCTCTTGGCAATGCCCCATAGATTCTTTTTTTTTTTAAAAAAAGTTTTATTATTTTTAGACAGACATACACAGAAAAACATATGATATGCCGGTAGGTTAAAGCTCCTTGTACATCTTTTCCATTCTCATCTATTAATTATTTTTATATACTCTCATATACAAAATATTCCATATTTTTAGATTAATTTATCTTATAACACTTCATATTATCATCCCAGAACCATTCCCGCAATCAAATGCATGCAAACAAATATAGAAAACAGAAAACAAAAAATTCTTTTTCTGAGAACAGTGTGCTACCGGACCCTCCCTTCTCCATGCGACTATAATTTCAATTATACACTCATTTTGTATATTCTATTCCATTTATCATAGCAAATTCCACTATTTTCCATAATTTCCCCTTTCCTAGCTTCTATAGTCTTGTTTCAGTTATTTCATCATTCCATCATTTCATTAATTACATTTCTTTTTCCAATTTTCAATATCTTGCCAATCAATATTATTACACTTTTATCTATCTTGTTTAGAATTTTATATTATCTTATAAAACATATTTTACCCTGTAATTACTACCCTAAAGGATAACACCTCTATCTCTTCTAACCAATTATTGTTTAACTTTTAATTTCCCCTTTACCATTATACCTCTATTGCCC
>SOZL01000071.1:0-25267 GCA_009733165.1 Naja naja | reverse complement strand
TGCCTGTTTTGTAGGAAGTTGGCACCCAACTCTCCTAGAAAAATGAAGTATTCTGGTAGATATTTAAAAGGCAGAATATTTCTTCTAAAAGAGTAGAACCCCAGAAGCAGAATCTCACCCCACCTTTGTTAATGGGTGGGCCATTAAGGCCTGAGCCAGAATACTTTACATAAGAAAGGTCTCCAGGTAAAGCTATAGCAATTGCCAAAAGCCCTTTTTAAGCATAGATCATCCGCAGGGGTCAACCAAGCTTGGAACTCAGGACAGCCTACAGAGTTGCCCCTCATGGGAGTCTGACAACCATTAGAAACAAGCTTCAATTCAAATCCCAACAAAGGTTATAAAACCCAGATACTCTCAGCACCTCAGCCCTTTTTTTCTTGATCTCCTTCAAGCATGTGATCATCTTTCTCTGAGCTCCAGACCATGTGGTCCTGTTCACCATTAAACTTTCCAAGCAGCCTCCATGTTTCCAGTGTCTTTTCCCCACTTGGAACTGAACCCAGAAGGATATTTCTTTCAACAATTGGCACCCAAGCAGATGGGACTCAAGCTAACCAACCAATGGACTAGGCCCAGGTAAGATTCCTTTGCCGGCAAACAGACCCATTGAGTCTGTGGGGAGTTTTCCTGGACCTTGGCCATTTGGGAAAAAAGGTTTTAAAGGGGTTTTGAGTGTTGAGCTCAAAGGCTGCTGCTTGAAAGAAGGTGAGTACCTCCAAATTCTAAATTTAAAGCACAGAAAAATGTGGGAAATGTGTATGCCTTTGTGTGTGTGTGAGAAGAGATCTTTCTTCCTCTGTGTTTCTACCAAGAGAGCTAGTATCAATTATATTACTGTTTATAACAATAATATTCATGCTGTTTGTTTAACCAACTTATGTATTACTTATATCACAAATCCTTTCATATTTCCTTTTTTCCCTGTTTTTGTCTGCTAGCCATTGATGAGTCCCAAGAAATTTTTTTCTAGTTTTATTGGTATTGCTTGGAATAAATATAGTAATCTTGGCAGGATATTCAATTTTATGGTAGCTACTCTTTCCATCAATGATAGTTGTAGATTTTTCCACTTAACCAAATTTGTTTCATTTGTTGGCCAATTTATAACTTTCTTGACTATCTGTATACCTATTTTCCTTGTTAGTTCTTTTCTATATATCTGTAAACAATTATTTTGATTTTTTTTACCTTTCAGTCCTGCAACTTCACCATACTCTTCTATTTTCCTAAGTAGTTTGAGTCCATTTTATTGTGGGTCTTCCAAGATAAAGAGCAAATCTTCTACAAATGCCTATAATTTATATTGTTCCCTTTTTATTTCCATAGCTTTAATTTCTATCTCTTGTCTATCTATATTTAGCAATTCTAATATCAATATGAATAGTACAGGAGATAGTGGACATCCTTTTCTTGTGCCTTTTATATTAAAATTCTCTGTCCTACTTCCATTTTCTATCACCTTTGCCATTTGTTTATGGCAAATTGCCTTTAAAGTTAAAATTATTGTCATGGTGTTTTAATCTATTTCTTAGGCAAAAAAAAGCCATTTTGATCTGAATATATAAATTCATTTAGAAATTTTTACTCTCTCTGCCATTATTGAAGCATATGTTTTATAGTCAGTGTTCAGTCAAGATATGAGCCTATAGTTTTTATCTGCATTAAATCTGAATCTTTTGGAATCAAAGTAATATTTGCTTTCATCCACGAATTTGGTACCTTTGCATCAATCAATACTTCATTATGGACTTCTAACATTGATGGGCCTAAAGTATCTTGTAACCATTTGTAAAATTCTGCCTGCAGCCCAACTGGTCCTGGTGTTTTATTATTCTTTTGTCTCTTGATCACTTCTGATAATTCCATCATTGATATTCATTCATTTAACATAGTTTTACCTTTTCTGGTACTTTAGGTAACGCTTTTTCCAAATATTGTTTAATTTTCTCTTCTGAAACTTGCTCATAGCTTTTCATAATAATCTTGAATTATCATTTTTATTCTCATTTTGGTAGTATAAAGTTCCTTTCTCATCTTCTTATTTGCATTCTAATCCTTGGCCATTTTTTTTTAAAAAATACTTTTATTAAATATTTCCCAACAATACTGGTTTCACCTCTATCTTTTAACTCTAATGTCAGCCTGTCCATCTCCACGCCAGTTCAAAATCTTATCACTGTCCCCTCAGATGGTATATTATCCTGTTTCCAGTACTGTGCATAATTCTGGGCGCAGTTATTATATGTAAAATGATATATTTGTCTTAGCACAATCTCCCCTTAGATATAACTCTTTATTGGCCAAGCTGATTTGACTTACAAGGAAGTTGTCTTTGGTGCATATGCTCTCAGTCTACATAAAAGGAAAGATACATTCATTAAGAATCAAGAATCATATGGTAACACTTAATGATAGTCATAGGGTACAATAAGCAATCAAATTATACTAGGAAGCAGTGAATGTAAATCGTAAGGATACAAGCGACAAAGTTACAACATACAGTCACAAGTGGGAGGGATGGGTGATGGGGAGTGATGAGAAGATTAATAGTAATAGTAGTGCAGACTTTGTAAATGGTTGACGGTGTTGAGGAAATTATTTGTTTAGCAGATTGATGGCGTTCTGGGAAAAACTGTCCTTGTGTCTACTTGTTCTAGTGTGGAGTGCTATATAGAGTCGTTTTGAGGGTTTTATTATTCTCAATTAAAAAAGTTCCTGTCTGAAAAGAAAAGTATGTTTAACAGTTTCAGAGCACAGGACCTTTTGTTAGAGAAGGAGGAAGAGTGTGTGTGTGTGGCTACACCCTTGGACAGCAGCTGGATCTCATTCCTTTGTTTGGCCTCTAGTCGCCTCTCTTGTCTGTTGCTAGCTCTACAGAGCCATGACCATCAGGACAGGAAAAGCAAGGAGAGGTCATCAGAGTGAGACCTTCTGTATATAAGAGGAAAGCCGAGCTGGTTATGATTGAAGGGAGGGAAGAAAAATTTGGTTTTTTGTCCAGTGTATCCCAAAAGCAAACCCCAGGGGTTTAGTAGTAGTTGCTAATGGATGCTAAAGTACCAGTACTTGCTTACAGAAAAGCAAGCCGGATTTGAGCTCTTCCAAATCCCAACGGGCCTGAAGGAAAGAGGCACGGAGTACCAGTACTTATCTGCGGGGGCAGAGAGTCTCACGGGCTGTTTTTTTGGGAGAGGAAAGAAGTCTGCACAGGCAGCATACCCCAGTCCGAAAACCTTGGCGAAAAAGAGAGAGAGAGAGAGAGTCTCTGTGGTTTTTAAGGGGAGCCGCATACTTTGTGAAATATACTGTGAATAGAGTTTTAGAGTTTTTTAGATAGTGTTTCATTTGCTGCATAGGTGCAACGACCAAAGTCTCCCTCAGACACCTTTTTTTTCTTGCTCTTGAAGTTCTTGTGTCTGAAACTGGTCGCTGACCCGACTAAGCCAAAGTGTGAAACCCCACATCGGACGGAAACATGGGAAGCGGTAGTTCGAGGGTCCTGAATGGAATGGAACCCTGGGAGAGCTATTGGAGGCTTGGGATGAGGCAGATGCCGACCCTAGCTGGCATGAGCAAGAAAACCAAAATGTATAGATAGGGAATGGGCTTTGCTGAGGGATACAGGAAGACCAATGTGCTAAATAAAGGTACTTAAAAAGGGCAAAATATAAAAACAGGATCACATGGGATTTTTAAAATTCTGTGTCTCTTTCTATCTTCTATGCTACCACGTGGTTTGTTCCTTAAGATTTATGCCTTCCCAATTTAACTGAGAGATTTATTGTGGGAATGATCAGTGTGTGTGTGTAAACCTCAGAGTTTTGTTTTCCTCTGTGTTTGTGTGTGGGTATGTGTGCTGCAAGCGACGTGTGTGTGTCTAAGACTTTGTGTGTCCTAGAGGTTGTTGCAACTGTTAAGTGTCTCTGATCCCTTCGATATTAATTTTAAATTGTTAAGAATTAAAAACACCGAGAGATTGTCTCCCAGTCTGATCTGGCCAATTAGACTGGATGAGGAACAGAGTTAAATTTTCTCTCTCTCTCTGTGCTTTTAAGAAAAACCCTAGGTTATTAACGAATGTTCTAAGTTCATTTACAAGAAAAGTTTCATCCTTGCATTTACTGTGTTTAAATGATTTTACCTGTTCATCCTTTTCCTGAAGCATTTGAATCCAGTTTTTTCCTTTCTCATCTGCTGTGTCTCCACTTTGTTGAAACTGATTTATCTGTTTAGTAACTGCAATACTGATGTGTTATTTTTCTTTCTCCTGAAACCATACCTGCAAGCCATCTCCAAACCCCCTCTAATCCTTTTACAATGCCTTTCCTGGTAGAATTACCAGCAAAGGGGAAGGGACCCCTTGTTCTTTGTCTTTCAGCCCTGCCACATGTGGAAGCAGATGCTACTCCCTAGAGACATTCTATCCATTGGAACCAGTAACTGGGTTTGGATCCAGCCTCCACTGAAGGTCATTACAACAAACCAGAGTGGGGCAGACCTTCCCAAGCCTGACTGACCACCCATACCACCAGGCCAAGCCTATGCCATCCAGAGACATGAAGGAAAGGATCCTGAGATGGACCAGTAAAAGACTAAAAGACTTTTCAATCCCCAGAAGACAGTTAGAAAGACTATGGGGAGGGTGGAAATTCATTGTAACTGAAAATTCATTGTAATGTGAAACCCATTGTAATGTTTTCTTTCTTGTATCATTTATATTGTAACCAATTTGATGTACCCATGATTGTATTTGAGAGCTGGCCCAGCAAGTTCTGAACACCTTATACTTCTGTCTGGTGGGAGGGAAATTGTCCAGCATGTTTGTATTATCTGTATTGTAAACCTAGCTGCATACACAGGCACATACACAGAGACACCCATTTAGAATTAGATAGGTTATCTCTTTTCACCTGCTTCCACAAAAGCTGTCCCTTGCTTCTTTTAAAAAGAAAATGTTTTTTGTTTTGTTTTGCTGCTCTGAGGCACTAAGGCCCAAGCAAAACTCCCTTCTAATTCCATGGGGAGGGGCACCCCCTCAGGCAATTTCTGAAGAGATAGCAGAAAAGAGATCTCCAAACCCCAAGTCCTGACTGTGACTCACAAATGATGCTGCCCAGTTGTCCAGTAAAGCAAGATATGTTGCACTGGGGGCCTCATGAGTACAAGTCCCAGGGCTCATTGTGTGTAACTTTAAAAATACTAAATAGCCTGGATTGCACACTGGCTAATCTCAATTTGGCCTCACAAACCCTGGAAACTAAGAGCTAGGCAGGTAACCATAACCTTGGAAATGGGCAGCCTGTAATTTAAAGGCTGTGAAGAATGTAGAGGCTTGTGCTTATAACCTGACTGTAAGCTCACAAAAGTACATCAAAACACCTGAAAATTAATTGGCATGAAAAAATTGGATACTGTTTTGAAAAAAAAAAAAACCAGGAGTTTTCCCAGACTTTGAAAGCTTTTAGCCACTGAAGGAATCCTTTTCTGTTTCCAATGCCTTTCCTTTGCATCAGAAAAAATTAAAAGCACCCATCTCCCTGATCTGATCACCTTTTAATCTTTTGTCAAAACTCTCACGTGTTTTGAAAAAAAAATGAGGGATTGTAGGAAGTTGGCACCCAACTCTCCTAGAAAAATGAAGTATTCTGGTAGATATTTAAAAGGCAGAATATTTCTTCTAAAAGAGTAGAACCCCAGAAGCAGAATCTCACCCCACCTTTGTTAATGGGTGGGCCATTAAGGCCTGAGCCAGAATACTTTACATAAGAAAGGTCTCCAGGTAAAGCTATAGCAATTGCCAAAAGCCCTTTTAAGGGCATAGATCATCCAGCGGGGTCAACCAAGCTTGGAACTCAGGACAGCCTACAGAGTTGCCCCTCATGGGAGTCTGACAACCAATTAGAAACAAGCTTCAATGCAAATCCCAACAAAGGTTATAAAACCCAGATACTCTCAGCACCTCAGCCCTTTTTTTCTTGATCTCCTTCAAGCATGTGATCATCTTTCTCTGGAGCTCCAGACCATGTGGTCCTGTTCACCATTAAACTTTCCAAGCAGCCTCCATGTTTCCAGTGTCTTTTTCCCCACTTGGAACTGAACCCAGAAGGATATTTCTTTCAACAGTTTTATAACCTTTGTTGGGCCCCACCTTAGTGTTTCCTGGTCCTGTGTAAGAAATGTATCCCATTGGCTTTCAGACTCCCATGAGGGGCAACTCTGTAGGCTGTCCTGAGTTCTGCCTCTTGGGCCTTGCTCGATGATTTATGCCCTTAAAGGGCTTTTTGGCAATTGCATAGCTTTACCTGCAGATCTTTCTCATGTAAAGTTTTCTGGCCCAGCCCTTAATGGCCCACCCATTAACAAAGGTGGGGGTGAGATTCTGCTTCTGAGTTTCTACTCTGGTTTGAGGAAATATTCTGCCTTTTTAATATTTCCTAGGTTATTTCAATCTTCTAGGAGAGAGGTGGGTGCTAACTTCCTACAACCTCACGTTTGAATGTCAATCCTTCTAGCTAGCCATGAAGCCTTGCTGAAGGTCATCCATTTTGGTTCCCTGTCACTAAAAGCTTTGCTTCATTATTCAATGATTTCTTCAAAGTGCTGATTGTCCAGGGAAGTATTTCCTCCCAACAGTTAGTGTAAAAATCTTAAAACAACCTTCCCCTTTAAGAAAGCCAAGCCTCCAAGCTCTGGAGACAGCAAGTCTAGACTGTCTGCCAAGGGTGGAAAAAAATAAACAGATTCTCCAAACTGCTTATAAAGTTAAGGGGTTCTATAGAACTGGATAGAATTGGTAGAATCCCACCCCTACTCTCCAGCCATCTCCACGCAGCCTGCCTTCCAACCAGACTCCTCCTCCAGGGGTGCCAGCAGCAAATTACGTTCCACTCCATCCCACCATCCATCCATCCAATGCATCTGATTCAACAATTGTTGCTTGCTTCTGATTATCACCTTTAAGTTGATTTAAAGCCATTGTTATTTTATCAAACTTTTAAAGTAAACTTCAGACAAGACTTCAAGTTTAAAGAATTTATATTCTTTAAATCACATCAAATTAGCTTACTCTAAGATCGTATTAATTGCCATATTAATGACAATATAGAAAAATTGATGACCAATGGCAAATGTTATGCATCACCTTCAGGTTTCATAGCAGAGATTTAAAAGATTCAAAATTATTTGAGTATCATTTTGAAGACACTTTTATCCACTTAGTCATCACACCATCCCTCAGGTCTCTAATCACATCACAAAATTGTTTGTTTCACTTATAAAGCTAATGGCAGTATTTGTATCCTGATTAAGCCTATTTGGAGATTAGACAATTGTAGAAGAAAGATTTAATGTGGGATAAGAACCAAGTTTTCTCCTCTTCAAATTCCTGATGTTCCCATTCTAGTTTCATCCCTTTCTGGAAAAGAATGAATTTTGGAATTTTTCCCACCTGAAACTCTACTTGGACCAAAATGGAGAGATTACAGCAGATCTGGAGATCTTTGTCTCCTTGGTTTTTCAAGGAGGATCTCAGGGAAGAGATTCTGGCGTATTTTAAAAGACAGAGACTTTCTGTCAAACAAGATGCTCTTTCACGGCTAAATTTGGTCAATAAGGTGGGAGAAATTTTGGTGTCTTTTCTCTGTTTTCCAAAGCCTGAGGTCCCATTTCCAGTGGGCCAAGCCTAGAGTCTCCAGGGTGGTTGGCCTTGCATGCCAGTTGGGGTCTTCAATGGAAGTTCTTCAAGAGACAGGACCTCAGTGGGGTGGCTTTGCAATGAAATCTTTGAAGATCTTACTGGTCAAATGTTTCTTTCTTCATCACAGTTTAATTTCATATTAAAAATTCTAATGGAATGAAAGTTTCCTAATTCTTTTACAGTAATCTTTATTCTCAGTTTTAATATGACTTCATCATCATACTTAAATCTTGTTTTCAATTGCATCACTGTAGACTTTATTAAATAGAAAGTACTTTACTGTAATGTTAAATTCCAAAAGCAGAAAGTGAAGAATCTGCCAGTTGTTCTACCTTCTACATCTGTTTAAAGTAATCAGAGATTCTTATTTACCTCAGTGAAGATCAGCGCCAATGGGCTAATGTCCATTTCCCCTCCATTTTCCATGGATGGAGATACCTAACATATTTTCTTTGCCGTTCCTATTTTTCTGCTCAGTCCCTGCCTCAGTCCAAATGTGTGGAAAGTTGTCATCCTGGATTTGTCAAGAGGGCTCGAGAAGGAGAGCCAGTTTGCTGCTACACCTGCATTCCTTGTCCGAAGGGGACCTTCTCCACTCTGGAAGGTGGGTGACACTGAGGAAAATGGGAGGCCTGGTGGAACTGGATCCATCCAGAACATTTTCATGAAAGTTCAAATTAAAAGACAGATTGAAGCTTGCTTGTGTTTTTAACCTGCACAATTTCTTGTCTAAAAGGAAGTAAATCAAAAAGGCTTTGAAGGTGGAGCTGGGAGGAGATGGGAGGAGGGGGGTGGCAGACTGGGCAAACTTTTCTAACAGCAGAGGAAATGTCTCTTCTGCTTTTTAGTTCAGATAGGTGCTGCTAAGTTCACCTTTCTAGGAACACCTGAGTTCTTTGAAACTTGATGAATTGTTTTAGGTCCACCTTCTGAAAGACCTTGTAATTTCCTATTTATTGGCTTCCCCTTGAGGATCCCTGAGAAGGTGTCACTGGTCCACATTGTGGTTCTGTGGATAGTTATGGGGGGAACTCATTACACAAATAGTCTGCCAGTCATGTAGATGAATCAATGAATCAGAATAGAGCTGGAAGGGACCTTGGACGTCTTCTAGCCCAGCCCCTGATCAGGCAGAAAAAACTAAACCATTTTCAGGCAAGTAATTGTTCTCACTGATAGGAAGATTCTTCTTAATTCCAGATGGCTTCCAGATGTTACAGGATACTGTAGGTATCCTCCAAGTCCAGTATATTAACTGCCATGTGGCAAGACTCAAGATGTTTGCCTAAAAAGATTATATGATTCATTGTTAACCTCTAATAACATAGGTTCCTATGAAGATTACCCAGATTATACTGAAAATAATTACCATCCTAGAATTTCCTTCAACTTCATATAGCTAGCTACATTATTTTTTAAAAAATTATATCCTCCTTATGCTCATTTTAATGAAATTGTTAAGAAATACTTTTGGAAAATGCCCAAGGTATCAGCTGTTATCCAAAGAAGGTATTTCTTGTAAGATAAAAGCACAAAATATTAAAGTAATATTGCTTTTTCTCTTTCTCAGATACAGAAAAATGCACCAAGTGTCCAGATGATAAATATCCAAATAAGAGAGAGTCCAATGTATCCCCAAAGTTATAACCTTCCTGTCTTATGAAGAACTTCTGGGCATCATCCTGGTCTCTTTTGCCCTGCTCTTCTTCCTAACCACAGGCCTTGTTTCAATCATCTTCATTAAATACCGAGAAACTCCCCTTGTCAAAGCCAACAACCGGGACCTCTCCTATATCCTCTTGGTCTCCCTCCTGCTTTGCTTCTCGTCTACTTCTCTCTTCATTGGTCAACCAAGGAAAGCCACCTGCCTTCTCCGACAAATGGTCTTCAGCATCATCTTCTCAGTCGCCATTTCTTCTCTCTTGGCTAAAACCATCATGGTGGTGCTGGCTTTCCTGGCCACGAAACCAGGGAACCGAACGAAGAGATGGTTGGGGAGGAGCTTGGCCAACTCCATCATCCTTTCTTGTTCTGCTGTCCAAATTCTCATCTGCTCCATCTGGCTGGGAGTTTCTCCCCCCTTCCCTGACTCTGACCTCCACTCCCAGCCTGCAGAGATCATCCTGCAATGCAACGAAGGGGCTGTTCTCATGTTCTATGTCACCCTCAGCTACATGGGCTTCCTGGCTGCCATTTGCTTCATGGTGGCTTTCCTGGCCAGGAATCTGCCGGGGTCTTCAACGAAGCCAAGCTGATCACCTTCAGCATGCTGGTCTTCTGCAGTGTCTGGGTAACTTTTGTGCCCACCTACCTTAGCACCAAAGGGAAACACATGGTGGCTGTGCAGGTCTTCTCCATCCTGGCCTCCAGTGCTGGGCTGCTGGGCTGCATCTTTATCCCCAAGTGCTACATTATCCTTCTGAAGCCAAAGCTGAACACAAAGGATCAGCTTACAGCCAGAAGAAATGTGGAGAAGTGAGACAGAGGAATTTCAGCTCCAAACCATTTTCCATATATGAGTGGGGCAATGATTTTTATTCAAATAAATAAAGAGTGTCTGGAAGAATGTGAGGAAAGCAATTTCTTGGAGGAATGAGAAAGTGTTACCAAGATAGAAATATAAAGAGTTAATGCACGTGCAACATTTTATTTAGACAATATCTCTTTCTTGAGGGTGGTAACGGTGGGTGGGCATGAAGGTACTTTGAGGTGTGCTAGTTATGAATATTCTCAATTATATCATCTATTAGATATTCATGTTGATCATTTTGTTCTCCTTTCCCCAAATGTATAACTCTGAGTGTCTCCTTTTGTCTGCGGGAATCTGTCCTGCCATTTTCTAGAGGGAAATTCCTCCAGCGGACACTAAATGAATAATTCCACCAGTGAGCTTTGATTATTGGGTTTTTGGGTCCTGCATTTGATTCCACAGAAACTGGTGTCAGGAGTGGGATTCACAATCTTCCATCTGCCATCAGGGACAACAGCTAGGGCTCCCCTACAGGGTGAGGGTTGTGAGGTTGATCCCATGTTCCTTCCTGATGCCACATAAAGGCTCCATTTAGGACTGTGTGTGTGAGGCCACAACCTGTGCCTGAAGGTCTATTGTGGTGGGGAGCTTTATTGAGTCTATGTGGTGTCTTCTATCCCAATTCTCAGCCATCCTGGTCCTGCTGCAACCTCAGCCGAGTGATGGCTGGAAGGGTTCAAGAACCAGGGGGAGAATTTGGCTTTGGAGGGGCCAGTGTGATCTTCCTGGGTCGAAGAATGGAGACTGGCCGGAAGCTGTCTAAATGGCCTTTTTCCTTCGTCTGAATGGAGGAATTGATCCCAGGCAGGGAGGGATTATGGGGCTCAGGCAGACTCTGATTGGGGAAGTAACCTTTCCCAAGAGACAGAGAAACCCGCTGTGGCCCAGGGCTGGGAGGGGACCGATGCCCCACTCTGGCCCCCCACAGGCTGAGAAAGAAAGGGAGGGTGTGAAATTGAGGGGTCATGGAAATGCTTTTCCTCCCTGGTGGGAAGAGAAACAGCCCCAGATGTGAATCCAAGGACCACAGTAACCAGCGCAGGGAAGGAAAAGGGGAGGCCGCCAGGAACAGCCTCCAATTCCAGAGACAGACACAGATCAGACAGATCATGATCTGAAGGGGAAAGGAGAGAATCTGTGGGAGAAAAGCAAGTGGGAGATTTGTCACTCTGGGGGTCTTGCAGGGGATCCACAGGGGCTCCGGCTGGCTTTGGAAACTCGGTGGCAAACTCCGTGTCCGGCTGAATATCTGAAGCCTGGACAGAGTCAAACTCAGCAGTCATCTTGTGCCCAGGGAAGTGGACAGATACCCTGGAGGCCTTTCGGAAGAGGAGAGGGGGTCACAGGGGGCTCCTCTTGGCTTGAGATGGCTGGGGTCAGTCTGGGGGCCAATGGAGATGTTCAAAGTCCTCTCTGCCCTCCAGCCCTTCCCTGGATCTCCTAAGCAATCTGACTTCCACAGAGTGGAGGGTGGCCAGTCTTTTCTTAAAATCTCCCCATGAATTAAAAAATGAGAATTTTACAAATTTTTTTTAGAAAAAATTAGAAGAGGAGAATTAGAAAGAAATCCCCCTTTTCCAGTCCATCTGAGAGTGTCCGCAGGCATCCTAAGGAGGCTTTCCCTGACCTTGCCAGAGCAATGGGGAAAGTGAGGCATAGAGTCAGGAAACCCTCTGTGGGGTCCAAGAGGACATCCAGACCTTCCCATTTCCCACCAGCTGCGGAAGGAGAAGCAGCGTCTCTTCCAGTCTCCTCTTCCTCCTCTGTGATGGCCCTGGAGATGCTCCCTCCCAGGTCCTTCCTGCCCCCTTTGCTCTGGGATCCCTTCCTGGGGATCCCAAGGAGGCTCCGATCTCTCCTAGCCACCATGGGATCGAGTGGGAAAGGATCCCCCTAGGAGAGAGATCCCTGTGTTGGCCCTGATGTGGGCTTGGAGGGGGCAGAGACCCCCATTCTGGACAGGGAAGAGGGATGGCCGGAGGGAGGAGTGAAGGGATCCATGGGGGCCAAAGCGGAGGCTCCTTCCCTCCATGGAGGCTCAGGCACAACTGCCTCCCCATTTCCTGGGCTGCTCCCTCACCAGCCCCAAGGAAGGTCAATAACGACCCCCAGGATTTCAGGAGTTGGTATGTTCCAATGACTCTCCGCCTACCCAGAATCCCCCTGTCTAAGTGGATCAGCCCTCTACAGTTTCTGTGTAACCCTCCCATGCAACGAAGCCCTGCCTTGACCTCTGAGGGAGGGACTTTTTGGGATAGGAGGGCGGCCTCAGATTGGCAAGAAGGGAGACCTTTTCCCCTTTCCTGCCTACGACCCTTCGTTTCCCTTCCGGAAACCCTTTGAAGGGGTTTGGGCCTTTTGTGGGATACAGAAGAAAAAAAAGGGCTTTCTGGCTAGAGATGCCTTGGGGGTGTAAATACAGGCCATCCTCAACTTATGACCGTTCATGGATGCTCCAATGGTGCTGAAAAAACTACGTATGACCCTTTCTGAGCCTTGTGGCCCTTGCAGCCTCCCCAGGGTCCCCACAGGACTATCATTCAGGCTCTTTGCAGCTGACTCACAGTTATGATGGTCACAGTATCCTGGGGGTCACAGGAGCCCCTTTGGGGACCTTCAGACAAGCAAAGTCAATGGGGAGGCGGATTCACTGAAAATCCCCGGGACTGATTTAACAACAGCAGTGACTCACTTAACAACAGTGGCAAAAAGGTCATATAATGGGGCAAAGGTCACTTAACAACTGTCTCACTTAGCAACAGAAAATTTGGGCTCCATTGTGGTCACAAGTCCAGGATCACCTGCACGGTGGACATAGAAAATCTGTAGACCCATTAAAATGCTGAGAGGTTTCTCAGATGCCAAAAAAAAAAAACACCAAACAGACCAAGATAAATCACTTCAGATATTTTCCCACTTTTAATATAACATATAATATAGCAGAAATAGCAAAATTGGATTTCTATATGTACACACACACAAATACATGAAGTTATATTTAATATTTTTAATCTAAGAGTTTTAAGGATAAAAAATTATGCAGTCTAACTTCTCTCTGATCTTCATAATTGACAGGAACACAACAGAAAAATCTCCAACTACTTGCAAAAAAGGAGGAGCTCTGCAAAGATTTTGAACAAAGACTAAGAACTTTTAGATAGCAATCCCAGCTTTTCTTCCAGAATTTCATATTAAATGCTTGATAGCTTCCTCCCCTGAACAAATATTCTATATAATGTTCTGAGTTGAATTGTGTTGCCTGGAACAAAGTTGGGGGAAATAAGAGGTGACTCTTTTCCACTTGTTCAAAACATGGCAAAACTAAATTAATTAAAATATAAGGCTATATACAAAAAACAAAATACTGTTTAATTGGGTTTTACTTTAATCAAGTCTGATAATTCAAGTAAAAACTTAAGGGGCCTAATTTTATTCTGATCTTGGTATTTTAGAGAAAAAAATATTTCAAATGAAGCTTTGCAGATAGAAAACTTTTGAAGGGAGAACAATTGTCTCCATTGCTTGGTTCTAAAGAAAGATGGGAAAAGGCAGAACTCCTAAAAGAAAAGAAGGATCTGAAAGAAGAACAGGTAAGAAATATTTATTTTTATTTTATTTTTATTGGACTTATATGCTCATATTTAGATACAATCCTGAATTTAAAATTTATTTATTAGAGTCCCGAGGCCAAATATATAAACAATAAACTGAATATAAGATTATTACATTTTTTTTTATGTATGTACTGCATTTGTGTAGAAACGAAACACAATAACCATAATGAGGTGTAACTCTGGTAATCTTTGGGGTCTCTGTATTTTCTGCACCAGGGAAGGGACGTTGCTCCTGATCAAGGCTTAGATAGTTACATAGATAGTTACTGTGCATAGATAGATACATATATATTTACATAAATGCATAGATAGTTAAGAGTTATATAGATAGTTGTATAAATAGCTGTATAGATACAGAGACACACAGAGAGAAAATCCATTCTAGGTGAGCAGGACTTGGTTTCTGGTCTCGGGTATTTTGTTCCTTGCTTGGGAGTTTGACCTGGGGGTGGTTAGTCTGGGAGGGGAACCACCAACCACTAAAACCAGAAATTTTCTTCCTCCATCCCTTTTCTCGTTCAGAAATGGACCTGAATGAACTGCTGTGCCCATCCAGTGGGAGACCCCAGAACGTCCTTGGAGACCCCTGGAAAGTGACAGTGTTTGTCTTTGGGGTCTATGTATTCATTGGCCTCTGCGTCCTTCTCCACCTGTGCAGGGAAGTTGCTCCTGATCAAGGGAGTGGCATCACCACAACCTGGGGAGCCCTGGGGCACTGAAAGCCCCCCCCCAAATGTGGGTGGAACCAACAGGAGAAAGGATAGAATCCCTCAGGGCTGGAAGGGACCTTGAAGGTCTTTTAGTAGTTCAACCCCCTGCCCCCTGGTTTTCCTAACGGTTCTGGAAAACCTCCAGTAATGGAGCCCCCATTAAGAATAAGCTTTATCATCGTTGTTCAGAAAACAATGCACCAGTCAGTTATATTTTATTCTTTTTCTCTTCTTCAATCCCCAGAAAAAGGTGTCTGCAAGTGTCACCAGAGAACCAAGTGAAGATGGGGAGGCCACCATAATCACGGTGGAACCCTATAATCCCCGAATCCATCAACCCCAACATCACCATCATCAATGAACGGAGGGTGTCAGACCTTCTACCTTGCACGACAATGTGATGGCTGGTAAGTCTTTGAACTAATTTGGTTGTCAGTGTTTCTTTCTTTTTCTATTTTAAAGATATTACGTTATTATTGTTGTTGTTATTTAATTCTTAATGTCTTTTGTTGTTTTGCATTCCTTGCTTTGGGGTTTTGGGTGGGGGTGGTTGGACTATGGAAACTGACAGGAAAGGAAACGAGGAGCCTTTAAGATGAATTGGGATGCTCAGTTTTATTCATTGTTTTGTTTCTTGCTTACTATTTCATTATTATTAAAATATTCCGTCTGTGCTTCTTTTGCCCAAGGACAAATCGCAGCCATGGCTGAAATCCCAACCATCACATTGCTGACCAGGGCTGAACGTCTCACATCTTCTTCCATCAACTTTGGTGATGTGGGAATTGGTGGATTCCATTATGTAGGTTCCACAGTGCTGGAGGCTGCCTCACCTCCCATAATGGATGAGAGAAGGAGATTGTCAGTCATTCTACTTTGCACGACAATGTGATGGTTGGTAAGTCTTTGAAGTCTTTCTATTTTAAAGACATTATGTTATTGTTGTTATTAAATTCTTGGGTGGATTCCAGGGATGGGGTAGAAATCCAAGGTGGCTGCAGTTAGTGGACAACTTGGAGGCTGCAAAAAGTGAGTGGAGGGAGGACTTGTCCAAGAGAAGGGAGGTCCTAGGTGAAGGGAGAGAATCATAGTGTCAGGTAGTGCTCCATTCAAAATCCAAGAAAGAAATACTTAGACTCCATGAATTAGAGAAAAGATATCTTTTACTGGAAATCAAGTGGTAGCAACAAAAGAATTCTGAATCTGAGAGAATGGCGAAATCACATATACAAAGTGATGGTAACGTTCCCACCCACAATAGTTCAAGCAGGCTACCCAATTAAAAGTTGTGGATAACGTCATGTGGGCATCTCCAGGTGGTGATGAGGCCTCTGTCCGTTGACCTTGGCATATTTTGATAAAGAGCTGCGGCTGCATAGCATAAGACAGAAATCAAAGCAGAAATCCCCCAACTGATATACTTCTTAACAAAACCTCCAGCTCACTTCCCATAATCAAGTCCCCTCCTCCCCGTTACTTATGACAGCCAAAAGATGCAAAGCAAAAGAGGGAAATCTTGAAGGCTGACACATAGAATAACAGAGTTGGAAGGGATCTTGGAGGTCATCTAGTCCAAACCCCCTGGTTGGAGCAGGAGAGTCTATTCCATTATTAGCCTCTACCCAGGATTGAACTCACAGCCTCCTGATTGTGAGGCCAGAGCACCCCTTCTGGGCCACCGGAGCTGCAGGGCCTGCTGTCCTTTGCTGCTTTGCATTCCCTGCTTTGGGGCTTTGGGAGGGGAGGGCTGGCCTTGGAAGCCAAAAAGAAAGGAGAGGGGGATTGTTTCAAGAGAAATAAGGAATCAGGAAGTAGTTTAATACTCTGCAGAGTCAAGGTATATCACCAGCATCCCCACAAACTATTCAGTGTAATGATATGTGCAAATAAAGTTTGGCACCAAGTTAGACGGTGGGAGGTCCTGAGTTCAAGTCCCGCTTAGCCACCAAAGCCAGCTGGGTGACTTTGGGTCAGTCACTATGCCTCAGCCCAACCTACCTCACAGGGTTGCTGTTGTGAGGGGAACTAGGAGGAGGAAGTGTGTTTGATACGTTCACTGCCTTGACTTATTTATAAAAATAATAAAGGTGGTATAGTAACAAATAAATAAAAATCAATAACAGACCTTGGGGGAAGAGAAGGAGAAGATGCTGCACAGGGAATGATCAGAAAAGGTGGGGGAGCCCCCAGCTGCATAACTGGCAAAGGAAGAACCTCAGAAAGGACCCTCCCTCCCTTTTCAGGCTTTCAAAAGAGTTGGTGGGAGATTCGTGCAGTCAGACTTGCCAGATTCTCTTGATGTCCCCTTCCAACAAAGGAGAGTTACCTCACATGGTTATTTTTCCCATCTGTTGTACCTGGGAGAAGATGGGGGACCTGCTACCTCATGTGCCAGGTGAGTCTGGCCAGAACCGAATCAGGGAGTTCAGATGTGGCAGCTGCAGACTTTTGAGGTGCTTCTTCTTGTTTTCCCTCATATTCTGAAGAGGGTGACTTTCTCCTTCAGGTGGCTGGAGTGGCTTTTCTCCACATGGCAACTGTGGTCCATCTCGGCCACTTCATGTTGCAGACTGGAGGTGCTTCTTAACTTCTGGCAGAAGGTTCCTCACCTCTTCGAGGTCTTTCTCAGCCTTCTCTTGGTTGAGATGGACACATGGCTAGCGACCTCATGTCGTCCTTTGTGGAGTTCTTCACTGTATTTCACCAAAGATTCATTCTCTAGTTCTAACTGATGGCATGATCTTCTTCAGGTTTTCTGCAGGTCTTCCCTTGTGGTCCTATGTTGATCCACTTTCTCCTGGAGACAGCTGTGCTGATCTTTCATCCACTGATTGTCTCTCTGGAATTCCTGGGTCTGAAAGTCAAAGGAATCTCTCGGTTCATCAGCCTGGAAGTTTGGACCATCAGTGGTCGCTGAGAGAGCACCAAAGAAATTGGCTGTGTGACCATTTCCTCCTTGTTGCTGACCTGTTTGAAAAATGGAGAGACACAGTCACATCAGTTCAGGGCTCATTTTCATTACCTGTCTTGTTCTTACAGTTTTGGAATCCATCATCTCCTGAAAGCATGAGATGCAGAAGGAGGGAAGAACCAACTATCTGCAGAGGTTTCTCCTGCCAAAGGGTCCTTTAGATATAATCTGCCCCAATCAGTTCTCAGCCCCAAACACCAAAATTCAAAATGTCATATTTGAGGGCACATCAAGTGAAAACCAGCTCTCTGGAGATGCTCCTAATGGTGGGAAAGGTGGAAGGAAAGAGAAGGAGAGGACAATTGGAGGGTAAGGTTGGTGGATTTGACTACTGTGTTCATGGGTGACCTTTTGGGAGATCTGAAGGTCCAGACTGGGGACAGATCATCCATCTCCCTCTGTGGCCACTCAGGAGTCCACATTCTTTCAATGCTGTCAATCAGTGCAGACCAAACTCCTGGAGAAGTCTGCCATGCTGGGAAGAGTGAAGGAAGGAGAAGAAGAGAAGGAGCACCAGTAAGCAGCTATGGTGGGGATGGAAGACCCGAAGCATCAGGCTGGGGACAGATCTCCATGGTGAAAATCGATCTATGTGGCTGCTGAGAGTCAATACCAACTTGATGACATAGAATCAACCCCTCAGTCAGTCAATCAGGTGACCTGAATGGTCCCTTTCAGCCATAGGCTTCCATTGTCTACTTCCTTTTCATTGTCTCTTTAATCTCCAAAGAGGGAACAAATCAGGATTAAAAGAATCAAATGACAACAGCCAAAAGCATTCATTAAAGTGAAACAACTTTCGGTAACAACCACAAACGTGGCCCCTTTAAGGTATGGATGATCTTCAGCTCCCAGAATTCAGCATGCTGGCTGGAGAATTCTGGG
The DNA here is from genome assembly GCA_009733165.1 of Naja naja. Classification (NCBI taxonomy): domain Eukaryota; kingdom Metazoa; phylum Chordata; class Lepidosauria; order Squamata; family Elapidae; genus Naja; species Naja naja. The sequence goes on along the minus strand of SOZL01000071.1, from coordinate 6,858 downwards.
AGTTAGTCCCCCAAGCCTTAAAGGGGCCTAGTTTGAGAAACGCCAGCATAATCCCTCAATACTGATCTCTCTTCAAACTATCCTGACTTCTCATTTGATTCCAATTCAAGGCATATCAGCGCTCAGAACCCTCCAAAGGAGTCAGTATCATCTCTCATATGATCATATCATATCTCCATCCATTTGGCCGTCTGCTGCTTTGGTGCTTCTGATAACAGGAAAAGGTGGCAGCCAATTCGAATTAAGACGGAGCCCCCAAAGTACTTACGAGTCCCATCTCAGCCACGAAAGGCAGGTGGGGACCTTGAGTCCCTCCTCTCTCGGCCTTCATGAGGTTCTTCTTGTGGGATGAAGGGATCTTAGGTGTGTTCACTGCCTTGAGCTATAGAGACAAACAATAAAGGCAGCATGAAAACCTAAGGAATAAAGAATGAAAATGAATGAATGCTCCAGTCTCCAGGCCAACCGTCTCTGGGAAATAATTGCTCTCTGGCCAATGGAATCAGAATTTAGGTGAATTTCCCCATATCGTTAAGCAGGTCAATCTCCAGCTTTGGGGTCCCAATGCCCATCCAATTGGGACAGCCTGGAGCCAATTGTTGGGCCCCTAAACCTTGCAGGTTCTTCCCAGCACCCTCCACCACCAGCCCCCAGCCCAAACCCCTTTCTGGAGACAGGAACCTTCGCCTGTTGGATGGGGAGTTTGGGGGCAGGGATGGAGGCTGCTCCCATGGCAGGAATCAGCCCGTCTGCCATGTTGGGCTGAGCCCCCCTTGGTTCTGCCTTGAAGGGGAGGGTCCCTCCCTTCCGAGGAGCCCAGGCGAGGGAGACCCTGAAAGGCCCGCAGTGCCAGCCATCCCGTCCAGCCTCTTTCCAGGGATGCTGAGCAGGGCCTCCATTGCTGTGCTCCAGACTCCCCGAGGATGCTGGAGGTTGCCATGGTGAGCTCCAGCCAATGAGCTCAGGAGGAGCCTCTGACATCACAAGGCAAGGCTCTGATTGGTCCGGACCTGAGATTTGAATAATAACCAACTGTCTGCCTTCACCTGGGGGCGAGGCTAATCCATGGATGAACCCTGACTTCGCCTCAGCCAGAGCGGCTCCCTCTGAAGGGGGAACCTCCGGCCGCCTGGAGAGTTCGGGAGCCCCATATTCCACCCCTTCTTTGGGGTGAAGAAGCCCAGATTGAAATCTTGCCCTTGGATCTGGTATTAGAGAGCCAGAGGATCCAGGTTTCCCTCCCTGCCTAGATGAAGGATGGAAATATAGCATAACAGATTAAATATTATTCATATTCAAAAGGCCTTGTGAGAATAATGCGCCTAAGAAACACGTGGCTCTTTGCCAGCTTTAGCTGTCCATCTCACTGCCTGCAGAGGGCAGGTGTGGCTGAAAGCCCAGACCACAGACCGCCCCTACAGGCAGTGAGAGGGACAGCTAAAGCACGAAAGACCCCGTAGCCTCCTCCATGTTGTGACAGGAGTCTCTCTGAGCCTCGGGCCTCCTCAGGGAAGACAATACAGATTGAGAGAGCTGAAGGGACCTTGTAGGTCATCTAGTCCAACCCCCTGCCCAAGCAGGAGGCCCTACACCAGGGTCTGAAGGTTGCCTTCTCATGTCCTGGAGGCAGGAGGGGGACACTGAACCCTGGTTTCCTTCTTTGGAAGAAAAAAAAGGGGGTTTCTCTTTCCTGTCAGCAGCTGAAGTCTCACACCGACCAGCGGCTGTTCATTTTATCTGTTGGAAGCAGGAACGGGGAATAACAGGCTGGACAGTGCCAGGGCAGGCAGGCAGGCGGCTGAGAAGCCACACAGGGGCTCTTATCCACCATGCAGCCCGTTTAACCTGCTCTCTTCACTAATGGCTGCCTTCCCTCTGGCAGCTTTTAACCGTGGTTGCTTTTCTGAGGCAGAAGAACCCTTTGGCCGGTGGGTGGATGGATTATGGGAGCCCCAAAGGGCATTAATCCAGGAGAGACCAGCTGAACAGTAACCCGTGACTGAAATAACACGGGGACCTATTCACACGACCCTCTTCACCAGATCAAGGAAACGTTTCCACGGCTGCCCTGAGGCAAAACACAGGCCCAGGTGCAGCCTCCCAAGAGCCTGGAACAAACCCTCTCCTCTGGGGTCTCCACTGGGGCAGAGTGGTGGGTGCATCCCCGGCAGAGAAGGGGCTTCCTCCCCTCTGGGCACCAGCCAGCTCTGGTGAGACATGGCTGAGAAGGTTGTAGAGAAGAGGAGCCTTGGCCTGCATCATCCTGGCCTTCAGGAGGAAGAGCCTGAGCCCAGAGCCTCCCAGGGTCTCACAGCCAGGCATGGAGAGCAGAACCTGAGGGACGTTGAGTGGGAGAACCTTCAAGTGGTGGGCCTGGCATATGGGCCACCCTCTGCTCCTCCCTGCCAGGATGGGCCTGCCTGTCCCTTCAGCTGCCCCCTCTCAGCCCACCCAGTTCTCCTCTTTAGGCCAAGCTGTACATACTAATGTCGGCCTCCAGACAAGCAATGGAATCTCTGAACAACCATCCCAGATAAGCCAGGAACATGGGGACTCCCAACGGCTCCTCCAAAGTCCTTGGGGGTCTTTGTGGGCTCCTTACACAGCCTCAGGGGTGGGAAGGTCACAGGGTCCCACCCCACCAAGTGCATCCATGCAACCAGAGGGAGGGCCACCAGTCCCCCAAACAATTCCCTGGGTGGGTGTGGCAAAAAAGGCCCACTTTGCACCACTCACCACATGGTGGGCACCTCCACGATTTCACCTGCAGACCTCAGAGCAGGCAGTTTATTGAATAAATGAATAGATTTCAACATGGAAAGGATCTGAGTGTCTAAAATGAACCATGAAGGACAACAGAGAGAGTGGCAAAGAAAGAAAATTCTATCCACTCCATCACTTCCTCACTATTTACCCAATGATATAGTCCACAGGCTGTCACTTTCTTGCCTCTTAGTCAGCTCTCATCCAAAAATTCATATTGCTATGAATATTCATATTCTGCCTGATTTCACTTCAGGCAGAAGCAACTTTAAAACCAACTCCAATTTAGGGTTCGTGTATGGAGATCTAGTATAAGAGAAAATCCCCAACAGGGCCAACATTTAACCTTAGGTTGGGTTCAAGGGTACTGATTGCTTCCTTGGCATTCAAACCCAGGCAGCACTAGAGTTAAGAGGCATCATCTTGTAGTGTCACCAAACTCCATAGTTCCAGCTGACCTTCCCAGCAGTCTCTGGAGACAAGAGACCATCTTGAAGGACAGGAGAAGTCAGTTCCCTTGTTATGGAGATGCCTTCCTCCCACATCACTTTATGGACATGTCCCGACAGGAGGCATCACAACCACCACACAACAGAGCCCCCAGGGGTGTTTCCCTGGTTTTTCACTAACATGTTTTTCTCCAACTAAGCCTCCTTACATTGTCAAATCAAAAGTCAAAGTCAAAACCTTTATTGTCAGAGTACAACATGTGCATAATGAGATTGACAAAGAACTTTAGAGTCCCCAGGGGAAAAGTTGCTTCTCCCTGTAATAATCACCATCCCAGTTTTCTGCTACTTCTCCTGGACTCTCTTTGATGTCAACATCAGCCTGATCTTTCATCAGAAAAGGATAAATGTCTTAGGTCATATTTGTGTGGCACAAGTTTTCAGACAGATGATGTCTGTGCTCTTGAGTGTACCTTTCTTTTCCAGGTGAAGCTTGGATTGTCTCCATCTGGATCAGGAAAGCCACCAGCATTTCCATCTTGCCTTGAATTCTTCTAACTCATCTTGTTCTTTTTGTTTTGAACTGATTCAGCCCTCAAAATTATGGATGCTCTGCTTCTGATGCTGCTGGTGCCCCAGCCAGTCTCTGGGAAGCTTAGACTGAAATGCCCACTGAGTTTGGAGCAGCAGGATGGAAACAGTCCCTGGAGCTATTACAGGCCAGGAGACCATCTGATTGCTATGATCAACACTGCGACAGAAATATCTCATATAATATTCCCTTTCAACAGTCCTCCTTCTAATCCACCCCATTTGTAAGTTGTTCAGAATGATAGAGTTGCATTCCCTCCATTTGAAATTCTAACACTCTCTTTTTCTTATTTCACTTAATTCTATAATACAGGACATGTTTAATTTCCTGAATGATTTTGATTCCCATGGTTTTCCTCTTTTGTCTTATTTTGTGGAAGATCAAACCAAAAATAGGGCATAAAAACGTGAAGGAAGTTGACCTTATTTTCCTCTCTCTGTAGAATCCTGGGTTCATCACTTAACTGATTTATGGTTTTAGATCAATGTTGGCTTAAGACTCTGTAGACCCGTGAAGACAAAGAGGATTAAATAAAATTGATATTGCTTTTGTTGATAATAATACGAACCTTTTTTTCACAGTAAGCTTTCTTTTGGATATTCAGAAACCTTGCGCTTCATTTTTGCCATTCAAGCAGTCAACAAGAATTCCCAGCTCCTGCACAATCTCACACTTGGCTACAACATCTATGACAATTCTTTTAGCACTTTACGCACTTCAGATGCCTTGGTGGACATGCTCTCCACTGGAGAAGCCAATGTCCCCAACTACAGCTGTGGAAGAAAGAACAACCTTCTGGCTCTTATTGATGGAGCTAGCAGGGACATCTCCATCCAGATTTCAACCTTAGTATGCATCTACAAAGTCCCACAGGTTTGTATGTATGTATGCTCCTTTATCTGAGTGGGATGGTGTTGGATGGGCAAAAGATCCAACCATATCTTTTCTCTGGAAGCCAAGAGCTGCTTTTCTCCATATTAGAGAATATGTCAACTAAGTTCTATGTTCATGTTCAAATTTATCATCAATGTCCTGAAGACCAATAAAGTCCCTGGAGAGGACTTTCCAATGGATATTCAGATATTCAAAAATATTCCTACTTATGTGGCCCTTTATATGTATGTTTATTTCACATATAAATAATACCTTTCATATCGAGTGGGGTTGAAGTTGGCAACAGTAGTGTCTCTGTGTGTATGTGTTTTGTGTGTGTATACAAAATGAAATAAAAAGGACTCTAGCAATTGTAGGTTAGACTGATAGATATTGTGGCTAAAATATATGCCATGTTCCTTTTAGATAAACTTGACAGAGGGAAGAAGAAAAGTTCATTCTTTAAAGAAGAACAAGAATGTTTTAGGTATAGTTACAAGTTATATAATTTTTTTAAAATTCATATTTATATGCTGCCCTTCTCCGGAGACTCAGGGTGGCTTACAATTTTGGAGCATAACCCAATTAGCTCAGCATTTGAATATTTGAATGCAAAAATTAATAATGTACTGGTAATACTGATGACAGATTTGTCTTGAAGTATATAACACAAAATATGTCAGTGGGGTAAACCACAGATTGTTGGCTTTACAGATGTTAGGGCAGCATTTGACATAGTAAAAGGAGAAATATTATGGTGGAAATGGATTGATCTTCAAAAGGAGCTGTTGGCCCTGATCCAAGCCTTTTCCTCAAGCATTAGTTTGAGATGGAGGTTTTGGTTCAATGGAGCCATGAGAAGAAGGATTGATCCTTTCCATGGGGGAAGAGAAGGGTGCCTGTTTCAACCATTCTGTCCAGTCTACATGTTAGTGACTTGCCAGGACTCATGAAGGAATTTGAAGCACGTATGTGTAGTGTGCTAAATACAAAATAGGACACTGGTTTATGCAGATAATTTATTTTTTATCATATTCATAAATTACATTGTGTAGGCTATTAAAGAAATTTTGCTCCCAGTGATATAATCATTCAATGATAATGGGAAATCAAAGTTCTGGTCTTTCAAAAGCAACATCATAGCCATAGATGCCTATTTGATTGTGAGCCAACAGAGCAGTAACACCTTTCCTTACCTGGGGTAATATTCACTGAGACTGGATATTGCTTCCCACATCATCAAAGGAGCCACTTAGAGAAAGGGCACACGTGAATGTAGTGCTCAAAAAAACACATAACTATCCAGCTTCCTTTCCATTTATTAAAATATATAATGCCAAACTTACCTTAAGCCCTTATGTCAAATTAAAGTTTAGGGCTTAATAGGTAACACTACTGGAACAAACCTAATGTCAGCATCTGACAATTAAGGCTGGATAAAAGGACTTCAGCTGCTGCCCTCAGAGCTGAATTAGGAATTTATGCAATTTATCCTTTGTCTAAATCAGTGGATATAATTATTAGTGTACAATTAAAACTGTGGAATCTGACAGACTCCCAATATTCTCTTTGCTAGAACTGTAAAATTTCAATTAAAGGCATCTCAGATTGTACAACTGACAAATTATATTGGGAGGTGTGTTCTCTCTTTCTCTTCTACAACTGGAGAACACTTCTGTTATTGGAATGCCAATTGTCTAAGAAAGAGAGATGAGTATCTTGGACTGAACATCACACAAATGACCCATTGGGATCCATATATTAAAATCATATATATCCTGGGCCTTATACTGATTTTAAAAACAGCCCATTGTATGAGCAAAACAGTTCAATTGAGATCTGGATATGTGGGTCTAATTGTGGTAAATTGTAGGGATGATACAAAAATGATTTATATTCTTTAGTCTTATTCTTTCTTAGTTTATTCTTGCATTCTGTTTTTATAAGCAGACTTATTAATGGTCTGTGTTCTACATTATGCATTTTGATATGACTTAATGGCTAGTCAACAATAAATTATTCTAATATATTCATGAGAACTAATAAGGAGTTATTAAAACTAGTATTTGGGACTTAATCTGACTCAAATGTAAAACAGCATTTTCACTGCTTTTTCAGATCAGTGCTGAACCCTTTTCAGAGACTCTGAGTGATAAAAGCAAATTCCCACTTTTTTCCATT
>SOZL01000725.1:0-21014 GCA_009733165.1 Naja naja | reverse complement strand
ACACACCCACATACACACACCAACAAGTCTGCAGACAATACTACTCTAAATTCTTATTGGCTGCCCTGGGAATTTTTCTGTGAAATATAAAGTACTAGGTTTGTGTCTGACTGAAGAATGAGCATCTATCCACTGTAGTTAATATCCATGGGTTTAATAAACAGGCAAATGTTTTAAGGTTAAAAAGCTTTCCCTAATACATTGAGTGTTTCAGTATGTTCTTATAAATCAGTACATTTGTGATTTAAATTAATCTTCCTGATAGACTTATGTGGATCAAGGTTGTGTACGACAAACTAGTTGTGGAGGTAGATAATGAGATAGAAAGTTTGGACTGTCAAAAATTGCCAGTGAGTGATGACTTTCATGCTTTGGGTTGGTTCTGTAGGTGGAGACCAGAGCACTGAGTATTCCTGTACTAGTGACAAATCCACATTATATTTGTGTCAGAGACCTAGTGTTCAACATGATCAACTTACAAATGGCTGGAAATCATAATAACTTATTCAAGCTGAAATGGGTTCATCTCAAAATTATTCTTGATGTGATATTTTTGGTTTCAGTATGTGTCTACCTGCTAACTTTTTATTATACCAAAGAGATGCTGGATCAAATCTTGAAAGAAGCCCATGCTGCTACTATACTAATGGTGTATATCTATACTATAATACTTTTTAAAGAAAAACTTTAGGTAACGGGTAATATTGATGTTTTTTCTGATTCAGCACACCACTCTCCTGCCTCTTAAATGCATACTTTGACATGACATTTGCACTGCCAGGAACAGTCATCTTGTGCAAGTTATGCACATGTTCAACCTTAGTAGGTCAACAGAAATATTAGAAAACCATGTATGGTATGTTTATCTTAAATACCTTAATAAAATTAGTGGAAGCCCTGAGTGAACACAAAGTTTGAGTTTTCTATTAAACACCTAAGCATATCTTACCATATAGTAGGGCTGTAATACTATTAACTTTCTCATCTTTCCTATTATCTACTCCTATTGGTATGACTATCCCTTTGTTGGTTGTATCTTATGATTTATGATTATATCTTATAATTATGATTGATGTTACCACTTTGTTGCTTATATATACATCGAGAGTTTATGCACCAAGACAAATTCCTTGTTTGTCAAAACACACTTGGCCAATAAAGAATATTCTATTCCAGTCTATATTTTATATTTAAAACCAAACACATAATTAAGAAAAGAAAGATTTATTGGCTTCTGGCATATAACAGCTAGAAAACAGCTGAAATTGGGATGTAAAAAGGATAGGAAAAAGTCAGGTGGACATATCTCCATTCTGCTCCAATTTTCCAAATATTTGTTTAAAGCACAATCTAAAAAATTGATATCATAGTATTTTTAACCAAATTCTTCCTAGATGAGTTTTGGCAATATATTTTCTTTTTTTCTTTTTGTATCACCTTCTGGGCTCTTTTATTTAAAAGATTAATAAATAAAGTTGTTGATGATTTGGAAGCTCCCTTAAGCATTTATAATACATTAGAATAACTAATTCCATGCATTGGTAGAAGAATTCAAACTATATGTATCATTTGTTCTAAATAGATATTCATCAGTTACACCACATTTCTTTCTCATTTAATCATTCTATGTAGCACTAAGTCATCAAATGTTAGTCATAATGCTATACCATTGTATTGGTACTATACAGTGTAGCATAAGCATTAACTCTATTCTTTACTAGAAAATCAGTGCAGTACTATGTATGTGTATGTAAATTTGACTGATTCATAAAGCTTGCTTCTTAGGTAAAAGGTCATAGGATTGCAGAATTAACATAGGTAATGTGACAATAGAACATATGACAAAGAAAGAAAAATGCCATATATTTTGCTTCATATTTTTCCTTTTAAAAACTCAAAATATAAGTTCATAACAAGATCTTTCTTATGTTGTTTTTTAAGAATGTAGGCATAGTATTACTCATTGTTCAATCATTGTTAGAATCATAATTAAACTAACAGAAACCCACTCATCCCCCCCATATTTTTGGTACTAATGACTATGTTCTTATTCCATCACCTACTTTAAAGTGTTTCAGATAAGGTCTACACTTGTGTATCTGTGCCTTAAAATTACATTTGGGAGATTGAATGTGAAATGCTGCCCAGTCCCATTCAGGAGATACATATAATATACTCTGGACTCATGTGTGGAGATAGTCAAAATTCAAGTAATTTTTTTTTAAAGTCAAAGTTCCCAAATTCAATTCCTGGCAGATGATAGAAAATTGCTGAAGCTCTGAAGAACAGTCAGAATAGTCAACATTGGACCAAATGGACAATCTAATTTAAAGCATCTTCATTTGTTATTCTGCAATTATAAGAAATATTTTCCCAACTAGATAAATTTTCCATTTGTCAGGAGACTTTTAAACCACAAATACAGTCAAATGATTATTTAAAATATTTACAGTCTTGCCCAATATCTATAGTATCTTACTGAGCATTTGAATTATGTTTGCCTCTGATGCTCTCACAAGTATATTAACAGGGCAAGGATATTGTAAGGGATTAAATTTATATTGTAAAGTTGTAATATAAACACTAATCCAAACTCTTTGTACTTGTATGCAGCATCACTATGCCAATACAAAAGAGTGGAGCTTGGGTTGTGATGTCATGACAGAATTTCATCATTTTGGCATCATTGTGATTAGTCACAAACACTTAATGATCTTCTTAAGATTAAGAATACTTAAAGCTTTTGGAAGAATTATCTGCAGCAACTTAGCCAGTATCCCTCTTTATAAGAAATTTAAGAAAGTTGATGACATCCATATTTGTTATAGATAGTTGTTGACTTGTGATCTCCATTGGGAATGGAACTTCTGTCACTAAATAATATGGTCAGTAGGCACATTTTATGACTTTGTTGCTATACATAAGTGATTCATTATGGTCATTAAGAGAATTATGCAGTCATTGAACATGATTGGCTTCCTCTTTGTATTTTGCTTGCTGGAAACCATCTGGGAAGATCATAAAATGGCAATTATTTAACCCTGGATGCTGCAACTCTTGTAAATGTATGCTGATTGCCTGAATTTTATTCATGTGACCGTGGGGAATACTGTGATAGTCATACTTGTGAGGCCTGGTTGTAAGTCACTTTTTTCACCACCCTCATAACTTTGAATGGTTGTTAAATCAATGGTCATATCTCAAGGACTGTGCATACGGATTTATTTGTAGTAAACAGCGGGAACACCCTGTCCTAATAAATAATGGAAGTTTGCATTTAAAAATATAGAATGAATTGCTTTGATCTTAAAATGATCTTTAAAACTTTGTTTGGGATATATGGGATATCTCAGATAACATTTGTAAATATTAGCTACAATGTCCCTGCTCCTGTGGAAATGTAACACATGAATATGATTTAGTCTGGTTCTATTATTACTGCAATTTGGGCTGACATCAGTGTTGGTGAAATGACTCTGGATTTATCACATTATGTTAAAGACATATATGTTCTTCTTGGCTTTATCATCAATGCTTTAAGTCTATGAAATACTGTATCAAAAATTATGGACTTTTCATACCAGGGCATCCATTAAAAGAATTACTATACAATAAATACTGGAAGGAAAAAACTACATCTGATTTGCAAAAGGGGATATTGTCTGTCAATAATGGAATGCATTTGTTGGTTTCTTTGTTTCTGATGAAGGAGCAGGAAAAAAGAATTTTAATTAATATACTAAAATTGTTTGGAGGTCCTCTTTGTTTCAACTTGTTAACTCTTATTGGGATTTCAGTGTTCCATTAAAGGTTTCATGTGTACATGTAGCTCTTGACTTATGACCATAATGGTGTTCAAAATTTTAGTCCTAAGTCATTGTGATCATAAGTTGAAGCACTATGTGACCAGACTCAATTTTCTGACCATAAAGCAAGTCACTGTGATCATAAAGCAAATGATGTCATTTAACCAAATCCATTCTTCCATTCAGGGGTCGGATTCTACTGGTTCGGACTGGTTCTATAGAGCCGGTTGTTACGATTCTGCGCAGTTTGGAGAATCGGCAAATCATGCCCCTGGCTGGCCCCAACCCTCTCTGCCCTCCCCTCCCCACCGCACCCAGTCAGTCTTATTATGCATGCTAACATTGTGCGATGCCCACATAGCTGACTGCATTCTTCCTCACTCAGTCCCTCCTTAAAATGTTTCTTTTTCCTCTCTTGATGATCAACTGTGCCTACGATCAGCTGTACCAGGGTTCCCCTCACTTACTTACTGCTTCACCCAAGAGGCTTCCCTGAGGCCCAGGAAAGCTTTCTGGGCACAAAAACATCTCCCAGGAGGCTCTCCTGAGGCCCAGAAGGCCCAAAACAGTGCACAGGAGAGTGCTGAGCTTCCCCCATGCTCAGTTACTTTCTTTCCTGAGCCACAGGGAAGCCTTCTGGGAGCAAAAATGCTCCCCCAGGAGACTTCCCTTAGGCCCAGAAGGCCCAAAAATGGGGAGGTGCCAAAAAAAGAAGCCACACCCCACCAGTCACATGGCCACATCTACCTAGCCACACCCACCTAGCCATGCCCACAGAACCAGTTGTTACAATAATAATAATAATTGATTAGACTTGTATGCCGCCCTCTCTCCCTGAGGACTCAGGGTGGCTCACAATATAAAACACAATACAATAATTTACTTAAAAAATAATTAAACAGTACAAGCCCAATAATACACTAAAACTAATTAAAATTACTTTAAAAAAGAACCCCCCCACCCCTTGGTTCAGTCCAGGCCAGCCTACTGAAATAGCCAGGTCTTCAGGTCCCGGCAGCAGGAGCGGAGATCAGGGGCCAAACGAAGGCCCAAGGGGAGCTGGTTCCACAGGGTGGGTGCTCCCACAAAGAAGGCCCTACCCCTGGGCACCACCAGCCGACAATGTCTGGCCGACGGTACCCCAAGGAGGCCCTGCCTGTGGGAGCATACAGGGCGATCGGAATTTGAATCCATTTGAATTTGAATTTGAATCCATTCCAATCCATTTTTCCAAATGTTTTTTTTAAAATGTTTAAATGACAGTCGCATGACCATGGGACTTTTGATTTGGTTTGGTTTTTTTATCTTGGTTTTCTTAGAAAAGTAGGGTTTGATTTGTGTCACTAAGCAAATTCAACATGAAAAAGTTATATGACGCTTACTGATGAAGGACATACAAAATTCATATTGAATCTCAAAAAAGCCCTAATGTGAAAAATATTTCTAGTAATTACTTTTTTCTGACAGATGTTAGATCAATGGTCGCATAATGTTCACCAGGCATGATTCATCACTCTAACCAGGAATGATGGAAGATGTACTCTTTCTTATGTTTATGAAGATTCTCAGTCATCCAGGTCATGCTTGTCCCAAAGGTGTTTTTCAAAGGCAGCTGGACTTTGTTTTACTTGAAAACATTTTGCTTCTCATCCAAGAAATTTCTTCAATTGATTGAATGATGGAAGATGGACAGATTTATATTCCTTGCAGTCATCTGGTCATTGCTAATGATACAGACCAGATGACTGCAAGGAATATAAATCCTTCCATTCCTCACCATTCATTCAGAACTGAAGAAGCTTCTTGGATGGAAGTGAAATGTCTTCAAAGAAAAACAAAGTCCAATTACCTTTGGGATTACCCTTTTCTATCATGAAGATAAACTATTCTTATGAGGTCAGAACCATTCTTACCCTCTCCAAGAAAAGAAAGTATGCCAGATAAAATCACCCATGGTACTCTTCTGAGACTCTGTAATTTTGACTTTCATTTCTTTTTTGTATGCATAATTGAACAAAATAAGGTTTGCAATTACCAGATTATAATTGCTATTGGAATATTCCTATGCTGCTCCACTATAATGAGAACTACACACATTAGTATTTTAAGGGATTCTTGATTTGTATATTAAACACATAAGATTCATGCCTTTGAACACCAACATTGTAGAACCTTTTTCCCCCAAATATTTGAAAGAAAGTATTCACTAAAACTTGACCTTCTCTTTTGCAAACCTGATCTTTTTGTCTTCTACTTAAGTGAAAAGTTCAGAAGTAAAGTGGCATAGATTAACGACATTTAAATAATGAGCTGCTACATTTTATATTGTAATCATTTGTCTGTATTAAATTGTATCAAATTTACATTTTTATATGAATGTTGTTGTAATGAAGATTAAGTATTAGCATAAATTGAAGAGTGATTGTGACTTTACTTAAATTATAGTATAAGAAAATGTAATTTCTTCCTTGGTGTGTGATATATTGCATGTAAACCTGCATAAATAATGAAATCCAAGCAAGACAGTTTTCCAGCTTTTAAACTTAAAAGTTCTGATTGTTTATCATAATGCTGCTTTGGAATATAATAATAAAATGCAATAGATAAGGAAGTAAAATCTTTCAAATAGACAGTTTTAAATTTCATTTTGTAGATGGAAAAAAGAAGCCAAGAAGTCCTATTTAATTCTAATTCATTGTGTCTGCAATCTTATGGCTATTAAATCAGCATTGCCATGCAATAAAATACTAAGATTCCCCCCTTAGATTTAGATGGATTTTTGTTCATTAGGGAGAAAACCAATACTAGGCCCACACCCCTCACCTGGCTTTGAAGTTGATTATTACAGTTATTTGGAAATATTGACACTGAAACTCTTAAAAAGGAATGAACCTAATGGGACGTTAGGGTGAAATAAAGTTTATATAGTTTATAAATCAGTATAGTTAAGCCTAGACTAATTTAACATTTTAAAAAAATCTTTAAATTATGTAAAAAGTAACTAGCACTAGCAAATTTGTCAGGGATGCAATTTGGAGTTCTTGTATTTATGTAATGGTTGAAGTATGTATGTAAAACAGTCTTATAAATCTGAGAATAATCATCTCTCTAGTGGCATTTTATCTTCATCTCTAGTGGCATTTTATCTTCATCTTTCAATGTTTCAAGAAAATTGCAATAGAAAACATAATTATGAAAACTTTGTGTATTTCTTCATAATGTTCCAAGCAGGACATGAAAAGAGATGCCAGGGAGCCTAATAGAGTTAGGAAGAAATATGTTACAAAACTGAACAATTTATACTTGTGAAAGCAGCTTGAAAACATTTTGAGAATAATATAGAAAAAAAAATGAAACACAAATCTCTTTCTCAGAAGAAAACTTTTGAGAAATTTGTTTTGGGCATAATGTGAATAAATGAACAAAAAGCTTGCTAATGGCAGATGAGGTACCTAAAAATTGCTGAGGAACTAAACAGAGTCAAGAATAGAGCTTTTTCAATAATTTTTTAAGGATTATATTAAAGAATAATACAAAAATCCAATAAAGAAATAAAATGTACTGATATATCACAATATCTCTACACATCTACATTACATCTTGTGTTTACTGACAAATCAAATCAAATAAATAAATAAATAAATAAATAAATAAATAAATAATCTTTATCTCTACCTCTAGCTCTATTGACAGGATCTGAGGGATACAGTCCAACATATGGTGTCATGTTGTAAGATGCTGGCAGAAAGAGCATATTCTGAATGGCAGAACAAATTGGCTGATATTGTGCATAGGAACATCTGCACAGTGAATGGGCTATATACCATCCTGAGTCCAGATGGGAGGTTCCAGAGAAGATCATGGAGAATACAAGGGCTAAGATCCTGTGGGATTTCCAGATCCAGACAGACAGGCAGATACTGGCCAATCAATGAAACATCATAGTAGTACACAAGTACCAGAAGACAGGAAATACATACACACACTCAAAATAAAACAATAAATATAAAATATAAATATAAGGGAATACAACAATATTAAATAAAGGAAAAAGGAAGAAAAAATGTAAGAAATTTTCACTTTCATCCTGAACAAATTAGTCAACATTGACATTTTATCACTGCTTCTTAAAATACAATTAAACACTTCATTCCATATCTCATTCCATTTTCTTTAACCTGGATTCACTAAGACACCTGAAAATAGCAGTATTAGAGAAAGATGGACTTGCTTGGAGTAGGGTAGCATATAAATTTAATAAATTATTATTATTGTCATAATAGTTCACATAAGTGAATTTTCAGAATATATTCAACCTTCCAGAATATCAGAAACAATTCACAATCTTAAATTCAAATATTCAATCACCAGCATGTCTTTTACATAATCATATCTGTTTTTTTTTAAATTTAAGACTGGGAAAGCAATGAAACATTAATAATATTCATTTTTTAATCAACCCAAATAGTCCATTGCAGAAATAAATAAATTTCAATAATGTCTAAGCTATTAAAACATCAGGAAAAAGAAAAATCTATTTAGTTTGTAGTCTAGAATGTAGTTTTTTATGTTGATCAGTTTGTTTATTTTTAATGCCACCAATCATTATTTCATGCTTTACTTCTAGTTTCATCAATAACATAAGAGAAGTTTCCCAGCTGTTTTAAAGTCATAATTCCTTCCTCCTCCTATGCCCTCCCTTTTAGCAGGATTACTTTTTAAAACCTCTCCACCACTATGTGGCTTAAGAACTTGGGGCATTTGTTGGCATCTGTGACAAATAACATTCTAGTAGTGAATTGTTGACCTCAGCCTTTTTTAGAATATAAAAAATGAATGACTGAATGAGAGTGAGAGAGAGTAATCATGTTTCTGAAATAAAGCTTACAGCCTGAAAGATACATTTGCCATTTCAAAAAATAAGTGTCCACAAAATTTCTGGTGCATATGTAGGCCAGAAAGATAAATGGTTCAGTGACTGGAAACACTAATTCCAGAAATAGAAAAATAATGCTGCTACAGAGTTCAAAATAAGACACTGTCTTATATTTTTTGGCTCCCAAAACACACTAGGTCTTATTTTCGGGTAGGTCTTATATATTTATGGTGCCAAATAGTGGGTGTGAGTGTAGGGGGTGTTTTGTGGTGCACGGTTACTCCCTGAAAAGTCTTCCTGGAACTGGAGATTTACACTAGGTCTTATTTTTGGGGTAGGTCTTATATTAGGGCAGGTTTAGAAAATAGTGCTAGGTCTTACTTTCGGGGTAGGTCTTATTTTCGGGGAAACACGGTAGTCCAATTTAAATCCAAAATTAGATGCATACACATCCACTTTCTATATAACATTTCTACTTTGTGCATGTACATTGACTTCACTATATGTGGGGGGAAAGTCCCTGTGGCAGGTTTATTTCTACTTTGCAACCTGTATAGGTTGTAGAGCTAAATCATTCATAAAAAAGTTCTTTTCCTAAGCAGCAGGTCATAAAACTGGAAAAACAACAAGTTAAAAGGACACATTGCTGATGGAATTAAATAAAGTCTATTTGTGGTGACTATTCTCTTCATTCCATTTATATAATTACAGCTCTGTGGGAATTGGAGCACACCTTGATTAAAATCTCTCCTTAGTTTTAGACCTTAGTTACAGTCACTCATGCTTTGATCACCTCCCAATTGGACTATTGCAATATATTCAATATGGGCTACCTCTGAAGAATATCCAGAAACTTCAGCTAGTGCAAAATGCAGCAGTGTATACATATCAATACATTTATATGTATTTATGTAGGGTGCATCCCACATCTCTTCTGCATGAACTGCATTTGTTACCATTTGATTTCTGGGTCCAATTGAAGGTGCTGGTGTTGATCTTACATAGCATGGGACTAGGTTATTCCTGATTTTATCACCTGTCCCACCAAATCCAATAAAATGGGTATGTTACAGGTTTCATTGTTTAGGAAATTGCATTTGGTGAGCCCTAGGTGTGTGTGTTGTGGCTTTTTTGCTGTAGTGCCTGCATTGTAGAATCTTATCTCTCCAGAGATGAGGTCAGTTCATCACCCTGAACTTTAAAGATCCTTCAAGACTTAGTTATGCCAGAAACCAAGTCTTGAAGGACCTTTGAATGTTCAGGAAATGAGATAACTCATTATTAACACCCCTCCATTTATTATTCTCTTTCCCTGTTTGAGTTCTGCTTTTATAGTTTTAATGTTCTTTTAATAATTATTATGTAATGGTTTTAGGTAATTATTGTTTTATTTATTCACTGTCTTATTGAGTTGTTGTATACTGTGAGATGGTTGATCATATACATTTGATTAATAAATACAATAAATAAATAATATAAAATATTGGCATGCCAAGAAGAAGGGGCTAAATTCTAAATTTGATAGGAAGGGGAAACTTTTAAAATTTTTAATTGATTGTCTTAAGGGGTTAGGGAAGGGGATAAATGGGTCTTTGTCCAACCCGGTTCGTGGGGCGGGGCGGCCGCCGACCCTCGGGCCAGAGGTGGGGGCTGATTCCAGGGTGGTTGGTGTTGGCAGGAAACGGAGAGGCAGGGTCAGACATGTGTTGGGAGCACGACCGCCATCTTTGTGCGGTTGCTCGCCCGCCCTATGGCCTTCTCCCAGGGGCATGGGAACTGGGACCCTGGGCTTAGGCTGGTGTATTTTAATGCCAGGTCCGTGGCTAATAAGTCCACCGTGAGGTAATTGAGGAGGAGGCTGCGGACCTGGCCTGCATCACCGACCTGGTTGGGCCCAGGGCGTGTGTCCTCTGGTAGATTTGTGCCCTCCAGGTTTTTTGCACCGCCCCGGCCCAGGGAAGGGGTGGTGGGGTGGCGTGGTTATTCGGGAGACCTTGTTTCCAAGGGAGGTCACTGTTCCAGAGATAGGTGGGAGTGAGACACTCCTCCTGAGGTGGGGCCCAATGGTCGGGTGGGCTTGCTGCTCGCATACCTTTCACCCAGCTATGACAGCAGCCCTACCTGGGCTCTCGATGTTCTCTCGGGTGTGTGGAGTTCCCGGGCTTATAGTCCTGGGGACTTCAATCTGCCTCCCTGGGTGCGCCGGGTTTAGCCCAGGAATTCATGGCTTCTATGGAGGCCATGGGCCTGACCCACTAATTCAGGGCCCCACCCATGAGGGGGGAACACTCTGACCTAATTTTTGTCTCTGAACAGTGGCTTAGTGACAGAGGGCAGGCCATTTTACGGCTGTGCCCGCTCCATGGTCTGATCACTATCTCCTACGGCTGGTCTTCCAACAGGCTGCCCCCCACTGCTGGGATGAGGAGCCGCTTAGATGGTTCCTCCCCAGGCTTTATGGACCCGGAGCGTTC
This sequence comes from Naja naja, assembly GCA_009733165.1. Classification (NCBI taxonomy): domain Eukaryota; kingdom Metazoa; phylum Chordata; class Lepidosauria; order Squamata; family Elapidae; genus Naja; species Naja naja. The sequence goes on along the minus strand of SOZL01000725.1, from coordinate 9,858 downwards.
TCGGCGGAGCTGGGGTTTCTTCCTCTCTTGCCCACAGCTCTGTTGAGGACCTGGCGCTGCTTGGCAGCAGGCCGCTCAGAGGCTCTCGACAGGGTTGTCCCCATGCCCCCTCACACGCCGTGGATCCCGGATGGCTCCTTGGTACTGAGGAGCTCCGGAGATGAAACGCCGCCGAGGGGCTTAGAGAGCAGGTGGAGGTCCACCTGCCTCAGTCCGACGAGCCCAGCTAAGAGCCTATATTAGGACTTACCTGGTAGCTGTGAGGGGGCAGAAGGTCTTATCTCCTCCTCATAGCGCCCGCAGAGATAACGCCCAGCCGCCTCTGTTTCGGGTAACCCGTTTCTCTCCTTCGTAGGGAGGGGCGACCCACTGCGGGCAGGGCTGAGGAGTTTGGTCAACATCTGTCGGATAAGATCGCTCGGATTCGGGCGGTTGCCTCTGATTTGCAGTGGTCTGAGGAACGGGATGCAGGCAGTCTGGCCAGTACGATCTGGGATGAGTTCGATTCTGTTTCCGAGGATGAAGTGGACGGGATTATGCGACGCCTGAGTTCCACCACATGTTTGTTGGACCTCGCGTTCCTTCCTGGCTGGCTTATGCCGCCAGGGAGGTCACCGCGCTGGCTCGGCAGTTGTCAACGCTTCATTAAGGGAGGGTGTCTTTCCCACTGCCTTGAAGGAGGCGGTGGTGAGACCCCTTCTGAAGAAGCCTGCCCTGGACCCTACCGTGTTAGACAACTGCCCAGTCTCCAACCTTCGCTTTTTTAGCTAAGGTTGTGAGAGTGTGGTGGCTCAGCAGTTTCCGCTTTTCCTGGATGAAGCTGACTACCTGGATCCAGACAATCGGGCTTCCCGCCTGGTTTCAGCACGGAGACGGCATTGGTCGCACTGATGGATGATCTCTGGAGGGCTCGGACAGGGTTTTTCTCTGTCCTGGTCCTATTAGACCTCTCAGCGCTTTCATACCATCGACCATGGTATCCTCCCACACTGGGGTTGGGTATAGGGGCACTGTGTTGGTGGTTCACCTCCTACCTCTCGGGCATCGCAGTCGGTGTTGGCGGGGGCAGAGGTCTACCTCGAGGGTGCTCTCTTGTGGGGTCCTCAGGGTCGGTCCTCTCCCCCTGCTATTTAACATCTACATGAAACCGCTGGGTGAGATCATCCGTGGTTTTGGGGTGAGTTTCCATCAGTACGCTGATGATACTCAGCTGTACATTTCCACCTCAACCAGATCGGTGATGCCCTCTCCCTGATGACCCAGTGTCTGGATGCGTACGGATTTGGATGAACGGAAACATGCTTCGCCTCAACCCGCCAAGACTGAGTGGCTGTGCACGCATCTCGCCCAGTTTGGAGTGTCCATCTTTGGCCATAGGGGAGTGGTATTACCCCTGTGGATAGGGCTGAATCTGGGGTCCTCCTGGATGCTCGCCCGCTGGAGGAGCAGGTGGGGCCGCCGCCAGGGGCCTTTGCCCAGCTTCGCCTGGTTCGCCAGCTGCGCCTTTTCTGGACCGAGATGCCCTGCGACGGTTACTCATGCCCTTGTTACCTCCAGACTCGACTACTGCAACGCTCTCTATTTAGGACTGCCCTTGCATACCATCCGAGATTGCAGCTGGTGCAGAATGCGGCGGCTGGTGGTGATGGGAGTTTCCGTTCTCCCATGTTACCCCCTCCTGCGCTGCCTTCATTGGCTACCGGTTGCGCTCCGGTGAGATTCAAGGTTTTAGTGTTAACATTCAAAGTCCTTCATGACATGGGTCCCCAATATTTAAGGGAGCGGCTCCTGCCGACATCAAATGCCAACCGCCCTGTGCGCAGCACATAGGCAAGGACTCCTTGGGGTCCCATCGGGCCAATGCCGGCTGGCGGTCCCCGACACGAGCCTATTCTATAGCGCCCCAGACCTCTGGAACCAACTTCCCCTGGAGCTCCGTCTGGCCCCTGACCTCCGCACCTTCCGCCATGACTTGAAGACCTGGTTGTTTAACCAACTGGTTGTGATTTTCTGGGACGGATGGTTTTATGGGATAGTTTTAAGGGATATTTTTATGGGTGTACTTGTAATTGTAATGGGGCTTATTTAGTTTAATCTGCTTTTAAATTATTTATTGTTGCTGTTGTTTTATTTGTAAGCTGCCCCGAGTCTTCGGAGATGGGGCGGCATATAAGTCCCATTAATAAATAAATAAATAAATAAATAACATGTCAAATTCCCAGAAAGCAGGAAGAAATGATGTGAGTTGAAACCCGCCTTATTTGGAGAACATTAGGTTGATGAAGGCTACTTTACCTCAGTTCCAAGTACTCATATACAGATACAGCATTAGTGCACTCAGCCTCCATATACATCTGGCTTATTACTGTGCATTAAAAACTGCAGTTGACATGATCTGCCTTGGAACTGTATTAAATCTGCCTATTTTTTGCAGTCCATTCAATAACATTTTTGGGTTAAGCAGGTATTTGGTGACTATTGGTCCAGATATCAAGTCCAATTTAGATTGCTTCAATAATTTCCATATCTCTGTTTTTAAAAGTACCCTCTAGACCAGAGGTCTCTAATCTTGGCAATTTTAAGCCTGGCAGACTTCAACAAGCAACGCTGACTAGGGAATTCTGGGAGTTGAAGTCTGCCAGGCTTAAAGTTGCCAAGGTTGGAGACCCCTGCTCTAGATGGTACTCAGAGCATATTCCAACATTTTCATATCTCCTGAAACTTTATTTTGCATCTTTTTTAATGACAGGTAACTGAAAATGTCAGACACTGAAGAAGTCATTGAAGAATATGAAGAGTAAGTGGTTTTTGTTGTGCAAATCCCTCTTTGACGGATATGGGTGATACATAAATATGAAAAATAAATAAAATGAACATTTGTCATGCCTTTTCAAATTCAGAAGGCCATTAATGCTATTTTTTGCTATTGCTCACAATTATGAGTGTAGTTCTGGTTGGTTCCGTTATAAACGGTTAGGAATTACAACTATGAGACAGTTTCAGTAATAGCAAATCCCTTGAGAAAAAAGATTGATGACTGAGGAAGACAATAGCTATTGTATATCTATGGACTCAGCAAAAGTGAAAGTACACCAGCAGCCTTCTTGGAAGTTATTTGCAAGGTAAGCATTGCTGTTTCTAGGGTTGTCAATAGCACTAGCACTTAGACTTATATACCACTTTATAGTGCTTTACAGCCCTCTCTAAGTGGTTTACAGAGTCACCATATTGCCCCAATAATCTGGGTCCTCATTTTACCAACCTCAAAAGGATGAAAGGCTGACTCAATCCTGAGCCAGTCAGAATGAACTGCTGGCAGTCAGTAGAATTAGCTTGCAATACTGCATTCTAACCAGAGGTGGTATATTCAGCAGGTTCTGGCCTGTTCTGGAGAACCAGTAGCGGAAATATTGAGTAGTCGAGAACTGGCAAATACCACCTCTGACTGGAGATTTTACAGTATCCTTCCCCTGCCATGCCCACCAAGCCACCCACAGAACCAGTAGTAGTAAAAATTTTGAATCCCACCACGATTCTAACCATTGTGACACCAAGCCCTTGATGCAATTTTTGGTGGCCCTTTACTTTCTAAACATGATAAGTCTAATCTACCAACTACCAAAGTCAATGGAAAATATTTGCAAGTCACTTCTTTTTTTCTATTTTCTCTGCTTTGTCAGAAGGTAGCCCATGAAAGAGAAAATTAGAATTAGAAATCAGCAACATGTATCAGAAACGAGGAGGAATAGAAGGATCTTGTAGCTCCAGGGGTTGGCTTTGAGCCTCCTTCTGAATCTTGATCTCTGAGTTTCACCTCTGGCTGGGATGTATTATTTTACAGATGATATGTCTCTGTTTGACAGTGTTGTCTGTATATTGTATCCATTACAAATTGGATGAAACGTAATGAATCTTGTGAGGGGAGAAAAGGGATCTTCACCAGTAGTTCTTGATGGTAGGGCCTTGGTAGCTCAGGCTGTTAATTGCCTGCACTTAAGTTCCAGCTGCCTATAACTGCTGTAGGCTCGAATCCCACCAGGCTCAAGGTTGACTCAGCCTTCCATCCTCTTGGGGTAGGTAAATTGAGGACCCAAGATTGTTGTGGGCAATTAGCTGACCTTGTAAAAATGCCGCTTAGTAATAAGCAGGCATATACAATGGAATGAAGGCTATTGCTGAGCACACTGGGTTGTATCCCAAAAATTGTAAGCCGCCCTGAGTCTCCGGAGAAGGGTGGCATATAAATGTAATTAAAATAAAATAAATAAATAGACTGAGCAAGCATTACCTTTTCACAGTCATAACTGCCAAGATAAAGTATATTCCAATGTCATTTAAATGGTATATTATTTTTAAATATGTACCCATAAATATAACTTAATATACATATCTTCATGCAAATTTTGCCTTCTTTATTATTTCTTTGAAAACCTCTTTGAGGAAAGCATATTAAGAACAAGTACATAACTGCCTGACACTGAAATCAAAGTAATGGTCCATTCAGTTCACCCTTCAACTCTGGCTAGTCAGGTGAACATGGGAAACTCATATTTAAATCATGATGACTGTGAGGTTTACTGCCACATAGGCCTTCAGCACTGATAGAGCTATTCACAGCAATACTGGGTAATGCATTTTTGAAGGTAACAAGGCATGCAGCCTAATCCAAAAGCCTAGCCTTGACCGTATTAACATTAAATTGCAAATAGGAATAACATTTCAGTACCCCCTAATGTACCTTTACATATTCCAGGTTATTCTACAAATAATTTAACTGATACCAGTTCTTTGTAGTAATTACAAGTTTTCACAAGTGGGGAAGATTATAGTAGTTTGAAATATTTTGTCTTCAGGAAAAAAAATCTATAAATACAATAATCGGGAACCACTGAAAGGTCACAGCACTCTACATATCTTGGCAGTCATTAGGCTGCTTTTCACTTGGTTATGATTGCAATTCTAGAAGTTCTTCATGCCATTTGGATGCCCGGTTCCTCCCATTCTTTCACACTTTCTCAGTTTCTTGTACACCCTCAATTCAATTCACTGAACAGTTTCTCATATGGTCTTGACTTCAGCTGTAAAACCTCACCAGACTAACTGGGGAAAAAAAAAATCTTTCAGAACTGTCTCGCTTCTTCTGGCTCCATGTAACCAACACCTGTTCCTGTTACTTGAGCTGCATCTCCAGTTGATGCATAACATGAACTCATGCATTAAAATATCCAGTAGACTTCATGCTACTTTCAGCCTAAAGATTATTCCTCTGAAGTCCAAAATATAAACATTAAACAAGAATTCATGTAAACTAGTTAACTTTCTAGCAAATAGTTTCACTGTTCAGAAAAAGGAATAAAATAGTGAAGCCTAAAATCGCCACAACCTTATCTTAAAGTGGTAACGCTTCAGAGACAAAAGTCGCGCAGTTTTAGGGATGAGATCAGGAGGACTATCTTCCTACATCTGCCTCCTTCTGTCTCGTAACTCTTCGATGAAGAACCATCTGTAATTTGGCTTTGTTACAAAAAGACTGAGCTCTTGATCTCCAAAGTACTTATAAGGAGATCAGTTCATTATTAGAGAGGCAACCATTCACTTGCAAGATTTTGCTTCTTTTTTATTTTTAAATTATCACCACAAAGGTGGGAGCAGATGCTACCAGAATTCTCTGTAGTTTCCCCTTCTTTAACTGTTGGGTGAATGCAGACAGTCACTTTAACTCTAAGACATACGACATCAGAAGAAACTTCTAATGTTCCTGAACCCCACTTTATACCAATCACACTATTTGATTCTCTGGGATGTTGCTGAAGTTTGGTGGCAGTTTGGTGGTCCAGGAAATGCATGTAGGCCACCTGCTAGTAAGCATCAAGCACTATTTGAAAATACCCACATACATGATCATAATGACCGTATGTGTATAATACAGTTACAAAATCCATAGAACGAAACACCTCACAAGATTACTCAAGAATACAGGGAGGAAGAAGAGCTTGTACCGTTAAAAAAAAAGACCCTATATTGTACTCTCAGTGAACCTACAACCTGCAAATAGATGTTTAGTTTTGGTTTTGCTTCAGAGACAACTGAAATAAGGTGTCCACATGAGGTTTGAGGATAACTTCTGAGACAGGACATCTACCTTAGCAGGTAGAATTCTGGACAAATAAATGGAGTCAGCTCCCCCAAAATAGACACTGTGATCATGAAATCAACCAGGAGTCAATCCCAAAGCATTTGATTGCAATTTTATGTTTTGGATTTCATATATAGTATATGTTTTAATGGTATGTAATTTTGGTTTTGTTTTGTTTTGTTTTTTGTTTATTTTTTGGTGTACACTAGCCAGTGTAATATTGGGATAGTGCAAATTTGCTTAACAAATATAAATAAATTTACTTATAAATTTACTTAACAAATAAAATAAAATAAAGTGATGTGAAGAATTGCTATGGAAGTGCTCAAAGACTTCTTGGCCCATTGATTACTAATAAGCTGATGTGTTTCTGTGTCATAAGACTTTTTGTTTTGACAGCAAGAGGTTGACACGACTCCTTAACTTGAAGCTGATTGTAATGAAAACTTTTTTTTTTTTGGAAAACTGTTTTCTGTCCTGCCTTAAGAAAAGAAAACATTATTCTAATCTAGCTTTTTCTTTTTGCTTTACAGGGAACAGGAAGGTAAGACAATGAAAACAATCATGATTGGTAGATTTTTCAGATATTCTTAACAAGCTCTAATGTTGTTCTCTTTTCTTTCTTGATTTACCTTGCTGCAGAAGACTGTATTGAAGAAGGTAAGTTTCTGATCTTATTAGAAAAGTTGCAGTTTTATGTCTTTTAAAGGAATGTAGAAGCACAGTGAACAATAAAATAAGATTTCCCCAAGATGCAAAACAAGAACTGTTGTGATACACGAAAGGCAATAATTCATCTGGCACAAGTTCCCTTATACAGCAAGAGCAAAATTCTATGTACTTTTAACAAATACTATTTCTACTAAAAGAGGAAGATTCAACTATGCCATTTTTTTCTTTACAGGGAGAAAGAAAATAAACATTTGCAATTACAAGAATGCCTAATTAGTATTGGTAGGCATAGGCAGAGAGAAATACGAGCTGGCTTAAGTACTGCCATTTTTGTAACATTTAGCCTTATTATAGGTATTCAAAAGTTAATGGGTATCATTATTACTAATATGCTTATAAAATCCTTCCTGACAATATAAACAAGCAGATTTGGAGGGAATATTTCATAGAGGGGGAGGTTTTATCAATGTAAGTCCAGGCACCTTATCATAGATAAGAGAAAATTCTTTTTAATACAATAAGTTGTATTTAAATTGTTAATATAATTAATATTGCATACCTTTCTGATTCTTGTACTTGTTTTTTGTTGTAATACATTTGTATTCCAAATGTATTTTGTTTCATGTCACTTATTTTTTCTCCTGGGTTGTGACACTTTCCATGTTTTTTTGAATAAAAGTATTATTAAGGTATATTATATCATAAAATACAGTGAAAATAAAGATTACAAAAGGTGTTTGTGTGTTAGGCACAAGTGATCAGGTCCATACATGAAGATTCAATTAAACTGATTTATTGCTAATCATACCTATGAACAGAAATGTACTCAACTAACAATTAACACTTGCTTGGAGTTAATGGAATTCAAGGGAGCTTGGACTTCGCGTGCTTTGTGGCTATGTAGGAATTCTAGGCTAATCCCTCTTTTAATTCCACCCCCAAGTTCTGCCACTCCTCCTACATGGGGAAAAAGCAGGATAAAAAAAGAGGAGAGAGAAAAAAAGATGTCTGTGTATAGTATGTGTGTGTGTGTGTTCTTTCTTCCTCTTCAACATACTCCCCAAATTTAATTTCAATATTTTACATTAACAATAACCTATCATTTCATTTTAGAACCCACTTTATAAGCACAAAATAATGCACTGGAACTATTTTTTAATTACACCTGTCAAACCAATAGAAAATCACCCTAACTCCAATTAATTTATTAAATTTATGTCAGTCCCTCCAGTTATCCTGATAAAACCTTTTTCTTCTTCAGAATGCCTATAAAATATGAACTTCTGTTTTTCTTAAGAGATTCCCCAATATTACTTTTAAGACAAATATGTCAGTGCTGCCAATTTCCATTTTGATTTTGAAGTGGAGATTCCCAAACTTATTCTCCTGAGGATTGTAGATTTACTTGCAACTCTTCTTATTTCAATTGTACCAGGGGACTTGTAATTAAACCATCTTCATAGTAGGCACTGTTGCTGTCAGATTTATATTCCAAAATTAGGGTTATGTCCCATGGCCTTGGTGGTGCAGGCTATTAAACGCCTAGCACTTAGTTCCAGCTGCCTGAAATTACTGCAGGCTCTAATCCCACTAGGCCAGGGGTGGGCAAACTTTTGACTCGAGGCCACAATGGGTTCTTAAACTGGACCGAGGGCCGAACAAAGCATGGATGGAGTGTTTGTGTGAACTAATATAAATTCAAAGTTAGTTTACTTCACGTAGCCTTCTGGGAGAGACAAGAGAACCCTCCGCTTCGGCTCCGGGTCGGATAGAACAGCCGAACGGCCGGATCCGCCCCTGGGCCGTAGTTTGCCCACGGCTGGTCTAAGTAGTATTGCTAAAGTGCTATTCCTCAAAAATAATTTTTGCGATTTTTCTGTTTTAGATGTATTTGATGTTATTTAGCTCCCTCTTGTGGTCAAATAATCAATTAAATGTTTTTTGTAGATTCACTAGCATCTGTTGGTCAATCCGAATTCATTAAAATCAGAAGAGTTCAGTTTCCACAACAAACAACCCAAAATTGCAAATTATAATTCCCAATGTCAAAGATAGCAATTTCATGGAAATGACAAAATGAAACCATAGCTTTTAAATATGTTTTCCCATCAAATTTTGAAAAAAAAAGAATTCCACTCTTCCTTATTTTAGTACACCATTCAACCATTTTAGTACATCATTCAACAATAATGATGTACCAAAAATGGCACAGATCTTCAAAAAGAAGTAACAGATATGACCTAAAAAGACTTCTTTAGCTTAGTAGCAATAGCAATAGCACTTAGACTTATATACTGCTCCACAATGCTTTATAGCACTCTCTGAGTGGTTTGCACAGTCAGCATATTTCCCCCAACAATCTGCGAAATTGCCTCTTAAAAGTCATATGACCCCCCCCCTCATTTTCAGGATCCACAGAAGACTAAACAAAAATGAAAACTGCTTTAGCAGAGAGGGCTGTGTTCACATAAGATTTGAACCACTTCTACGTAGTTTTTGAAGCATGCACAGTCCTGTTACTTTCATATAAAATGAACTGAAACAAGTACATTGAAATTCAGTCTGAAATTAGTTTTCCGGCACTTGCAATTTTACATGTATATTTTCTCTTCTAACCTTCTGAGTAATGGCAAGATATTGATATCTGTTTGTACATGAATGTCCTAGGTTGTTTGGCTTTTAATATCCTATTTTCTTGTTAACGTCTGACTTCATAAATGCTTGGCATCTAAACTCTAGTCATGCTACAACAACAACAACAGCAACAAACAAACCAGCACTGAAGTTGTTGACACCTAGTTGTTTATAGATACTTTATTTTGATACCACTGCTTCTTATAATCTTGCTAACCTTCTGTACTTATTCCTTTCACCCTGCTTGCCTTGATTAAGAAGAGGAAGAATGGATAGAGGTGGAAGACGGTAGTAGAACCTTTATTTTCATTTTACTTTATAAGTACTTCTTCATGTTACAATAGGAATATTTATTATTCTTTCATACATGGAAGGATCATACGTAACTGAAATATACATCATCAATAGGACCAGTG
>SOZL01000724.1:0-15809 GCA_009733165.1 Naja naja | reverse complement strand
CAGGGCATCTCTTATGATTTCAACAATAGATGCATTGGACATGAACAGTTACAATAACCACATTCTCCAAGGCTGAGAATACAAATGACACTAAAGATGATGAAACTGCCCAGAGATGTTAAAATAGTTGGCACCAACATTTTTTAAATAAATCTAGATTTCACCACATATTATCATCACAGGATATACTGTAGTGTTGTATTGCATGGAAAAGCCTACTTATGCATGACAATGAACTTAAAAGCACAAACTCAGCTATATCTACTGCATTAGAAAATGGCTCTTTCCATTTAAACCATGAATGTATCGATTGATTTAACAGCTTTAGTTAAGCAGGCAATACTTTATGCATAGTTGGTAGATACAATAATTTTTTCAAAGTTAAATTTACTGTTATCAAGCTTAAATTTATCAAAGTTAAGCATTAAGTGCTTCTATTAACGCTGGAATATAACATAATGCTAGCACAAATATTTAGAAGAAAAGTGACCCAAACTGTCTAAAATCATTTTTAAGTACTACTAGAAGGGTATGTATAGACTGCATCCTAATTTCCAGCAAACCAATTAAAATTGTGGAGAGGGGAGGGATTTTTGATGAATAGTGAAATATAGATTTTATTCTTATCCGCATTTCTTGATTATTCATTATAACAAATCTTTTGCTAGATAGGTCGTGTAGACAGCTACATCACATAGAATGTTTTCAAACCACAACATACACAAATGTTGTGCATACCACACACAAAAACAGCCAAGAGACTAGAAGATCACACATCAGGGAATAGAAAGGCAAACCACACCCCAAGGTACATTCAGTAGGCAAGAAATGGGGGTTCAATTTTTTAATTTTCAAGTGTGAATATCAAGACCTCCCTGTCTAGGTTTTCTTAGATGCCTCAAACACTCCTCCTGAGAAAATGCTGAAAACGCCCGACTTTGCTATTGGGTTAAGTGAGGTAGTATATTCTAAAACAGGGTCTCCAACCTTGGCAACTTTAAGACTTGTGGACTTAGCAACTCCCAGAATTCTGGGAGTTGAAGTCCTAAGTCTTAAAGTTGCCAGATGAAGACTAATTCTGTATACAACGTTCACATAAAGGTGGGAATGCACCAAGGTTTTATTTTTAAAGGTGATCGACTCAGTTCGCCAGGGAAAAGGCACTTTCTGAGGAACAGAATAAAAGAAGCAGCACGTGAAAGTCTGAGGACATTTTCAGCCATCCAGATCCCGGTTGTCATTTTTCATGGTTGGGGAAGCACTTTTGGGACAAGCAGCACGTGAGCCCCCCCCCCCAAGAAAAGCCCAGGAAGCCGGGCAACAATGTGGTGCGAGTCGCCCCTAAGAAGCGCTTCTGATACCAAATACGGTACTTCTTTTCTTTAAAGAGACTTCCACCGACTGAATCCCTTTCGAGGCCCGGAAGGAGAACTACCAACGTGTTGACAGTGGGAGGGGAGAAGTGCCAGAGAAACCGCGCCTCTCCGAGCTGGGCTTGAAGGTTCAACAGAGTCGCTTCGAAATGGCGAGCGGAAGAGCAGCCGGGGCCTGGCTCCGCGCCCTTTCACCTCCTTCGGGGCCAAGACTCGGTGCCTACTCGATAGGGTCTCTCCCCACCCAGAGTCCCACCAGCGGGCAGGGGAGTCGGTTTGGGGGAGTAAGAGGCTAGGCCTGATCATACATTCCCGTCCGGTCGCTCGGGAGCCCTGACAAGCCTCTCTTCCTTAGAGCAGGCAAGCCGGCCGGTGGTGGCGCCTGGGCCCGAGCACCGAGCGCCCGTTCCCTTTCGCCTGCCCGCCCGCTGCCACTCCCACTCTCCCAGCCTCTCACCCAGCGGCCGCGCCCTCGAACTTGAGCGCGAGCGTCTCCTCAATGATGCGGTTGTTGACCTCCAGCAGGATCATGGCGATGGCGACAGTTGAGGAGGGGTACGGAAGCCGGGCGGGGGAGGAGGAGGAGGTGGAGGAGGAGCGGGGGGAAACAGGGAAGGGGAAGAAAAAAAAATCCACCTAAGCCGAGGAGCGCGCTGCACCGGGGACCCGCCCGACTCCAGTCGCTTCCGCCACTAAGGGCCCTACCCACCTTCTCCGAGCCGGCACTGTGCGTCACTTCCGGGTGGGTGGGGAGGGGCAGAGGCGTGCGCGGAGACTCGCCTCAGGAAGTGCCGAGAGAGAGAGCGTGCGTGCGTTCTGCGCACGCGCCTTTTCGCCTTCTCCACCTGAGACTCGCCTCAGGAAGTGCCGAGCTTGTCCGCGGGCGCTGCTCTCTTTGCTGAGATGCGCGCGCGCTCACTCAGATACTTAATCACGAGCCTAGAGTGCCAAAGGTGAGGCGTGCGTGCTTGTTGGGTCGTCTGTCCCCTTTGACGTCGCGCGTGGGATTGGATAAACCTCACTTTTCAAGAAAGAAAAATATATACAGATAAAAGTTGAACGGTACAGCCCTCGATGCTCTCTTTCTCTGAGTGGTGTAAACTTGAGTTGTGAACGCTGAGCATTCCACAGCCCTCACTTTCCACAAACACGCATGCTTGCTTTTCCTGACCCTCCCCCGCATGCAGCCGCACTGGCGGTCTGGATCGGGTACACGTGATTTTTGTGAATTGGCAATTGGAGAGATTTCCTACCTGCAAATAAATTATTTCTGTATCCCGGAGCATTCCAGGTGTGCAGTTGAAGCGACTGCATACTGGATTTTCACCGATTCTGTTTCCTTGTTATTATTTCTTGTCCTTTTGTATGGCAAGAACCTTAGGTTAATAATTGTATTTCGTAAAGCACAGTTCCTGTTGAGGGAGCAAATACAAATAAAAGAATGTATGTCTTTCTCACTAAATGATTGCAACGTTAAATAAGAGGGACATGTGTTATTTATTGTATTGTGCAATCAGGATGTACTTTCTAGCAAATAAAATAGCAAATATTGACAGACACTGAAAAATTTAAAAAGACGTGAGATGATGTGAGAAACAGTGGTGGATACCTGGCTGGTATTCTTTCCCATTCATTAGGTATTTGTAAATTTATAAATGAAAAGAAATCAGTTTTACAGTAATGAAAGAGTTTGTTTATCATGTGGGAAGTTAGCACCCACCCCCTCCTGGAAAATTGAAATATCCTAGGAAATATTAAAAAGGCAGAATATTTCCTCTAAAAAGAGTAGAAACTTAGAAGCAGAAACTCACCTCAGAAGTAGAAACTCACCCCTTTGTTAATGGGTGGGCCATTAAGGCCTGGGCCAGAATACCTTACATAACAAAAGGCTCAGGGTAAAGCTATAGCAATTACAAAAGCCCTTTTCAGTGCATCATCATCCAGCAAGGCTTAACCAAGCCTGGAACTCAGGACAGCCTACAGAGTTGCCCTCATGGGAGTCTGACAACCAATTAGAAACAAGCTTCAGTTCAAATCCCAAAAAGGTTATAAAACCCAGGCACTCAGCATCTCAGCCCTTCTTGATCTCCTTCTTCACCTTGAGTATGTGATCACCCTTCCTTTTCACTCTGGAGCTCCAGCCCATGTGGTCCTGTCCACCATTAAACCTTCCAAACAGCCTCCATGTTTCCAGTGTCTTTCCCCACTTGGAACTGAACCCAGAAGGATATTTCTTCCAACAATCATTTTATCAAAGACAAATTTATTTAATGAATAAGAACAGAACATATTGTTGAAAGAAATATCCTTCTGGGTTCACAAGTGGGGAAAAGACACTATGGACTGCTTGGAAAGTTTAATGGTAAAAGGACCACATGGTCTGGAGCTCCAAAAAGATGATCACATGCTTGAAGGAGAAGATCAAGAAAAGGGGTGAGGTGCTGAGAGTACCTGGGTTTTATAACCTTTGTTGGGATTTGAATTGGGGCTTGTATTCTAATTGGTTGTCGGACTCCCATGAGCAACTCTGTAGGCTGTCCTGAGTTCCAAGCTTGGTTGACCCTTGCTGGATGATTTTGCCCTTAAAAGGGCTTTTGGCAATTGCTATAGCTTTTACCTGGAGATCTTTCTTATGTAAAGTATTCTGGCCCAGGTTTTAATGGCCCACCCATTAACAAAGGTGGGAGATTCTGCTTCTGGGTTTCTACTCTTTTTAGAGGAAATATTCTGCCTTTTTAAATATTTACTAGAATATTTCATTTTTCTAGGAGAGGGTGGGTGCTAACTTCCTACAATATAGTAGGTCAATACAGAAAACAGTTGATTCATATTTCTATATCTTTGAAAAAAATTGTTCAGCAATGTATACAGTATACATCTTTTGGATCTTCTATCTGTTATATCATGATGTATTTAATGTACGATTATTGAATACAATAAAATATACCGGTAGTTGGTTGATTTACACATTGTAAATCACAGTGCCTCTTAAATATGTAATACAGAGCACTTTCTTTGAGTTTATATTCCAGAGGGAGAAGGGAATTGGGGGTTTGGAAGGTATGAGTCGAAGGTTGAGTTCAAGGGAGGCTCAGACTTGTATCCCAAGGAAAAGCTTCTATCTGTCCGGGAGACAAGTTTATATACAGGGAAGGCAGAGATTGGCAGCCTATGGATATATATATTTTAAAATCCAGATCTCGCTATAAATGCTCTATTGAACTTAAACTGAATTGTAATAGGGGTACCTGATTGCAACCTACCACATTTAAGTTGTTTAATAAAAGTTAATTAACTTGTTTAAACATTAGAAAGTGAATATGTAGTTAGATGTCTTCCCACATTTCACCAAATCACTAGGGAAAAAGAAATTCCAAATTAGAGATGGGTTAATAGGATTATACTTTAATTTTTGAATTAAAATAAGAAAATGATCCCCCATGACAGTGGGGCTATTCAAGAAATGTATTAAATAATAGTTGTTCAAGAATTCCATATATTTCAAAATGATTGAATTAATTCCATAATTTTAAGGCTATTCCTTTGTGAGTCTGGCCATGTACGATATTAAAACAATTCTTAAAAATCCAAAAGAACAACACACACTTGGAGAAAAAAATAAGTACAATAATTATGAAACTATTTAACAAGGGACCCATTACTTACTGTAGCCCAACACCTGGGGGAAGAGCCATGTTATAAGAACTTGTTAAAATAAGATCAGAGTAGATCTGCATGAATATTGGGGGTCTTGTTCCAGAGGGAAAGTATGATAGAAAAGTCCTGCTTCCTGGATGTCTATGGAGGTTCTCAGTCATCCAGGTAATAGTTGTCCCAAAGGTGCTTTTTCAAGAGGCAACTGGACTTTCTGGTTTTCTTTGAAGACGTTTCACTTCTCATCCAAGAAGCTTCTAAAGCCTTTGGGATTTTAGGGACAGCCTGCTTTCTGGATTTCTTCAGGTGACACAGTTTAATTGACAGGACTTAGAACATGTTGACTCTGCTTGATCATATTGGATATACACAAAGCTATGAGAGCGTATATAGACCCTCAGATAACCAGGCTCTATTCCATGAAGGACTAGTTTATAGGACATGACCAATAATTTAAATTGCACCCAGAATCCTACTGAAAATTTTGTACAGCTTACAACGCAGAGGTGTCATGTGGGCATATTGGAATATGGCCATAATTGGCTATGCCGTTGCATTCTCAACCAACTCCAGCTTCTAAATAATTTCAAGGTCAGTTTCACATTGGGTGCTTTGCAATCAAATACAAGATGACCGAAGCATGAATGAGTGTTCTAAGAGTTTCTCAGTCCAAATATGGGTGTTGACTTACTGTATGAACTTTCATGGCCATAGTTGCCACCTGTTCCAGGAGCAAGAAGATTCTCAAATTGTGCCCCAGTCCCAAAGGGGGAAGTGCACTCCCACTCAAGACTAAAGATGTATTCTCCAAATCTGGGTAGTTCACATATGAGTAGCCATTGTTAGAGCTGAACTTAGTGTTTCTGTCCAGGCAAACAAGGTCATCTTCCAATAATAGTATCGCCTGGTTGGCCTAATGTTAAGATATTACAGCTAGGAATCATCTACGTTATGGTGATATCCAATGTCAAGCTAACAGGGTTTGCAATTAACCACTACATTCACTGTTGAAGAATATGCCAGCTCTGTTTGGTAGAGATCAAAACATACAAAATGGGTGGACAGGGCCCTAAATGAAACTAGGAGACAAGTCATGGGGTGTCTAAAACTGACTTCAATACAAAAGGTGGATTATCTAGCTGGTTTCCCCTCCAAAGTTCGATGGAAAAAGTGCTGTGCAGAAAGAGTGGGTTAAAGCAATATCTACAGAAACACACCTGTTAACACAGTCATCAACCTCCAAGGTGGAGACTGAGATAGAGGAATAGCTTCCTCAAAACTTCTGCCCCTCCTAACAATCAACTGCCACACATGATCCTGGAATTTGGAAGGCAAGTAAGGAGCTACCGGGCAACTGCACACAACCACATCACTGTCTGCCACCTACTCAACTCCTTGGCCTGTATGGAAATCACTAAATATACTGCAGGCCAAGTAGGAAGATCAAAGGACAACCTAAGACACAGGTGTCAAACTTTGTGGTGTCACATTGCCATTGCATGACATCGTGATGTTTTCCCCTTCATGGAGCAGGGGTGGTCGTGGCCTGCATGTGAAGCATCTGGCCCAAGGGCCACCAGTTTGACATCCCTGATCTAAGGAAATGGGGCTTTCCTATAGAAGATACTCTGTGAATGTAGAGAAGAACAATCCATCTCACATACACTACAGTGTATACAATAACTTTCAACATGTGCTGAGGAAGACCTCATGCTAGCAAAAGAAAATGCTCTCAATGTGGCCCAATATTGTGCAAATAGTTTTAATCCTATTTATTTTGCATACTTTTTACAAATGCTATATTTCTATGACCCATTTTATACTTATTTTACTTGTGTTGAATGTTACATGTCCATAATTTGAAGATGCTTTTGATACAAATTTAAAAACACATATATTCACTTTTAAATATATACACGCTATTTGATGCATACATATTCCATGGTGAAAATTTGAGTTATTGAAAAACTAGTTGGTTGAATCACACATTGTATTAAGTCATAAAGTAGGTTCGTACAACATGTTAAGCCAAAATCAGATTACATTATAGCATGATATTGAATTGGACTATTATGAACCTTCTTCCTTTTATTGGTTTAAATACATTCCATTAAATACATTCCATGTAAATATCAAAGAAATACCTGCTTTGATTTCTGTAAAATTATACTGCAATCCTATTGTGATTCTGCTATATTTGCTATCAAAATATTTATAGTACCACTCCCAAAGCAGATAGAGTTAATTGATACTGAAACATTTGAAGTCCCGAAAATTTATTCCAATATAACATCAGATGTTATTTTTATAGGTATAAAGCTTTTGTTGTTTTTGCTGATTAGAAAGTGATTGGTTTTATCTGACATGACTGTAGCAATGCCCTCAAAACAACTTGGATGATGATAAAAATGGTCACCCCCTCAATGGGAAGGCTCAGCTACTTCATGTTCTGAGGGTATATGGTGATTTGCTGATTTATGGATATCCATAATTAGCGCTACCTCATAGGCAGACACGCCAATGGACAAGGATGAGAAGTTTCTGTCCCTTTCCTTCTGCTTGAAAGTCTAGTGGTTATAGGATGCCAAGTTCATAGAGAAGTTGATGATACATCAAAATGTATTTTAGGACCCTACCACCACAATGAGCATACAGACAGACAGGATGTAACAGATCATTTGAATATGCACAACACTATTACCTTTATTGTTTGGGTGCCTTATATTTCAATGTGAATGCTGAAATAAGTGGTGTCATTTAATGCCCTATGATGAATATTCAGTATTTGATTTTTGTTTTGCAAGAGTATAAATGCTGTTGCTGCAAAATAAACTTCAGCTGAATCCCAATTTGAAATCTTCAACTTTGGAAAAAGATTAGGCATAATCTTTCAATGCCACTGAACCAACACGGCTTCAATGAACTAAAATATGCCATCAATTTTTGCCCTATTTGCATTCACTGTTTTTTTTTTAAGTGTGGCATTACTCTCTTTTGAAATGCACCAGATGTGTGTAATTCAAATGCCTATATGATGCTCAGTCTGACAAAGGTTATGCATACCTAACTTAGAGTAAGTGTTATTGTATAGTCAGGATTGTTGGAATTGGCTTACCATTAGCCAGATGGCAGTTATAACAATGCCAGCTCTGCAGTGACCAACTTACAGTGTTTACAGAGCTTTTGTCAATAATAGTAATAATATTGCTATATTATCCCATACTTTGAAGACATCTTGAGAAATCGGAGCACAAACTACAATCTCTGCCACAGAGTTGAATACCTTCCTCCTTTCTCCAACAGTTTTTTTTCAGTAAGAAACAGGTGGAGACTAGTTTCCTTTGTGTGTAAAAGGGTTTGCCTCATGGGAAGATTGTTCTCCTTTTTATTATTAACAAACCAAATAAATATTTATTTGGATACCTAACAGATAAAAACCATTTACTCTGAGGAGGGATGGGTGGGATAAAATTAGTAGATCAGTAGATCTAATGTTAAATTAAACTACTAAATCAACAGTTCCTGCAAATTTAGCAAATATATCAAACATTGTAATGCCTTAGTAGTCTCAGTCCTGGGTGTTCTTTCTGTTGCTGTATTCCTCTGAATTTAGAAGCACCTATATGTGTATTCAGACTTCATATGAACTTACTCATAAGTAATCCTTCATTGAGTTCAGATAATCTTACTCCCAGTAGCAAATATACAGGAAAACCTTTCTTAATAGCAATAGGAGTTAAACTTATATACCGCTTCATAGTGCTTTACAGTCCTCTCTAAGCAGTTTACAGAGTCAGCATACTGCCTCAATAATCTGGGTCCTCATTTTACCCACCTCGGAAGGATGGAAGGCAGAGTCAACCATGAGCTGGTGAGACTGAATTGCCAAACTGCTGGCAGCCGGCAGTCAGCAGAATTAGCTGCAATACTGCGTTCTAACCACTGCGCTGCTGCAGCTCTCAACCTGGCAGCATCAGTGTAATCAAACTAACTCAGTCACTCCCATTCCTATAAACATAATGGTTGTGGAGATGGGTCGTTCGCCAATATATGTATAAAGCCAGATAACATACTTTGTTTATGTTATATATGGGACAAGTCAACTCAAGCGTTCTCACTTGAGGCACAAATGTCCAGACTCAATTAAAAATAATTGGTAAAATATAACAACCATGATATAGACGATCCATACTTGACCCAGATATGACAACAATAATGAAATATGTCTAAAACATACAACAGTGACAATACACTTAGAAAAGAATATATAGCATAGTAATTAAATGATTGTCATTTAATACATCCATAATGTGCTAATATAGAACATATTCAGTCTTATATATTATTAAATTTAACCAGGTTCAAATTATCCTGCTTTGGACACCTTATGAGAAAACCTGCTGAAGTTTCTGAATAGGAAGGCAGTCCCGTGTAGTTTTGTGAGAAGACTAAGTGTAGGGATTCAATAACCAGTCATTTCAGTGTCCAAAGATGTCTGACCACATACGTGGTGTTTATTACTTTTATACCATTTTTACAAGCAGAAAAGAACAGCATAGATACAGCATTGGGATTGGAGAATAGATCCCACATGGGTGAAACCCCTCAACCACATTGGTGCAACCTCCCAACCAATCCATAAGACTAGTGGTGATGTTAGTAAATGAGATCACCTGTATACTAATCAGGGACTTTCCAACCCAACAGATACAGGATGAATAGAGATGAGCTCGGATAGCAAAAGAGGCCTCCACCAGGCTGCAGTTTGCTGCCAGCTTCTAGTGTCATCCAGGGAAACTCAGTGGCTACCACATTTCACTCTTTTCTATTTTAAATTTAATTAATTAAAGAAGAATCATAAAAGGAGTTAGGAGAGGATTCATAATAAACATTAGAAGAGCATGCTTGCAGTTGTTTATATAGGGCATATACTTGACCCTTAGGCAAGGTAAGAGAGGGTTTGGGATGAAAAGCTGTGATACATATATTGCAAAGAGAAGGGAGACATTGAACAAAGCAGCACCCACTAATTAAATCACAACTAATGACTACATAGCATAGAATTTTTCCCATTTAGCCTGTGGGCAACCAAGCCCAAAAGCTTTCCCACCAAGATCCTAATTTATCAATTTTCAAATCCAAGGCCAAATTGTTGAAAATATTAAGCTGGTGCTGGATGGTTCATGACCCATCAAACAAATTAAAACAATATCGATTTTGTAGAATAGCCTTCTTCACCACTTGCATCCTATGGTTTATTGTTGAGATAACTGAAGAAGTAACATTGTTTTTGCTAAAGTACATAATTGTTTTTGCTAAATTACATGCAACAGAGTTAATGTTAAGGTGAGCGTGAGCAGCAATTGCTGGCATGCCCACTATAAACAAAGCTAGCACTACTATTCAGCTTTATTAAGTAGGTTGTTTCAGAGTCACAAGTGTTATCTAGCATGACCCTCGTTGAGAACGATTGAATGATGAAGTTGTTGTTTAGAAAGCAAAACAGGAATCAGCCGACTGAGGCAGCAAAGTACTTCACTAAGATTAGCAGGAATATAATTAAAGGTTTCTTGACCACATGTAAAAACTATCCTTGAGGTAGCCAAACATGGGAAAAGTGAAAGAAGTCTCTTCCAAAGCTGTGCAGTTCAAAGCAGGTGAGCTAAGACGATGACAGTGAGGTTTTACTTGAAGATGTACAATTAACTACTTTTGCACAAGTTATATTTATTGGGACCGCTACCATTGAGGTGTGCAATTGCATCAAGGTGTGGCAGCAAATCCCCAATTAGATATAGTCTTATAGTTAAAGTTCCCATGTAATAAAAATCCGCTTAAGCCAGTGAAATTTTGAATTACTGCAGACAGGAACTAAACATGTAGAAAGCAAATGTTCCATATCATAAGTTTCAGATAAGCAAAAGACATCATTCTGTGTGATGTTAGTCAAGCATAAGCAAATGAACCCGGATGGGACACTGTGCCATCTGTAAAGTCAAATTCCTGGGACTGGGACCAGATCTGGGGACTGGTGTGCTGTCACAAAATCCTTGGCTGGGTGGACACAACGAGCCTGGATGGACACAATGAGCTGGAATCCACAAAGGTCCTGTAGAAGCAAACACAACAGCACAGCCTCCCCCCACCCCCAAGTAGTTAACTAAAACATTCAATTAATTTAAGGTAAATAGAAACATGCAATTACATTCAATTGATTTAAGGGAAATTATACTTTGAAAACTTTTTAGAGACCCTTCTGAGACCATTTCCTCCTTTTTATTTATTTGTGGAGACAGGCCTTAAATGGCCGATGAGCATGTTCCATTATGGCTATATTGCAGGTGGTACAAAATTGCAAAAAGCAAAATATCATGTTATAAAAACAGGGCTTGCCTAGTAGGTAACATCCATTTGCCAAAGTTGATGATAAAACAATCTACTTGACTTGAGTAATTGGAATAGGGCAAGCTTGTGCCAGGCCTCTAGCATTTGATGAAAAAAAAGAGTGACTGAAAAAAATCAACAAAGCTATAGCCTTAAGAAAGAGGCCCAGAAAGGGTCAAGTGACTACCTATGTAAGAAATATTTTTGGTCTTAGTAGCAGTGGCAAAATTAAAAATAAGATCATAAGATTAGGGTCAATCCTGGGCGTAATATAAGCACCTGGAAGATTAAAATAATTTGACACACATAATGAGAGTCAGAGATTAAGTTGAAAGGCTGTTGAGAAAAAGTTTTGAAAGTTAAAATAGCAGGACACTTTCCAGGGAGCATTATGAGGAGCCTTGTAAAGGAAGAAGTCATTAAGCAAGCAAGCCAAAGTTCTTTAGGCAAACAATACAGCTTAGATAGTCAGGCAAAGGACATTGAAGAGATAAGTTATTCTGAAAATAAAATTGAAAATCAGACTTTACATAACTCCACCATTTATACCTTACTGTACTTATCAAAATTAGAAGAAAAAGTTATTTGCAAAGCCCATTGTAAACCTTTCATGACTTTACCTGTTGTGCTGGCAATAGCCATGCATTCTCCATTCTTGTTGTAAAACCTCCAGATGGAGTCAAATTTTAGTGTCAATTCTCTGCTTTAATCAGAATATGGATTAAGAGCATGTACAAAGTGCAGCTAGTTTTAAATTTTGATTCCCTTTGCTGAAACTGGGAACTGAGTCATCTTCAAAGATCAGGCAAATTGCCCACCTGGGAACTGAGCCACCTTTACAGATAACGTTCCAGGCAATTTGCCAATCTCAGCCTATCTATCTGAGGCTCCTTTGTGTGAAAATCTCTAAAAATCAGGAGATGAAGCTATGTAACCTATAAAAAGTTATTTTCTAACCTCGCCTTTTTCAAGGCAAAACTCAAAGCAGAGAAAAAAATTGTTAAAGTGATCAAAGCCTCATTCTCCCCGCCTCCACCCCTACAACAACCAGCGAAGACAAGAAGGGGGAATGTTTAAAATAAATCTCATCCATTTTTCCACTCAATATTCTTTTCACCAATAAATCACACACAACTAATTTTCATCATGAGTAAAGCACACACAAATACACACACAAATAATCCTATCTTTCTCAGGTCCGGACCTTTCTCACACTCTTTCTTACTCTCCTTTCAATCTGGGATAGGGGTCAACACACAAACATTTCTACCACCTTTTTTACTATCAACATACTCACACATTTACACTGTAATCATACGACAATTCTTTTCTGGGAGCCAATAAGCTCCATTGTAGAGATCTCATCCTCCAGGGCTGGAAATGATTGCATACAGACACATTCTCACACACAATATTTCCAGACCTGTGGTGGGTTTGTCCCTTTAAGTTTCCACATTTTTTTTTTTAAACCTGTAGTTTGTTCTCAGAGCATTGGGAGAACTTAAGGAGCGTTCCAATCACAAAGGTGATTGTGGGCCCGAACCACTGCCTATCTGCCTCCCACAACTCTAAGTCCAATCCAAAAAGCCAATTTAATTCTCTGGTTGCCAAACATGTTACAATTAATTTATTTTGAACTTCAGCAATTCCAATTAGGGCTATACACAGGTAAAGGATATTTTCTTCAATTCAATCCTATTCAATTCTGCATACACTTATTTACATTATTATACATACACAGCTAAGCTCAATTCTGCAATTATTATACATTATTATACATACACATCTAAGAAGTTTTAATGAAAATCACATCATGAAAAGAATAGTAAACATTTTCATCTTCTCTTAGTTCTTCCTAACACATAACAGTAAATAACCATATTTTCTTTGAACAGCCCCATTGTACTGTATGGAGGGCTTCCTAACAGATCTGTGTCTCATTCCATGCTTCTGATCAGCAGATCTAATTGTGGACTATTGAAATCAATAGGGCATGCCTCCACTTTCAATTCTGCCATCCAGTGCATCAGAAGAGAGCAGTTGCCTGTATTCTAGTTACATCCATTGTTCCTCTCTTTAAACACTAAATAATCAAAAAAGATTAAACATAAAAATTTAAACAAATAAATTTATGTGTCTCTGTCCTGGGTTTCTAGCTTGAATCTCCCCTTTTCTAATTGTTCCTTTAATATTTTCCTTATGGGGTGTACAAATGGCTTTGGAGAATCAAAAAATTTAGCCTGCTCAGAAGGAGCTGAAAGTCCAATTAGAGAAGATTTTGGAGTGACAATTTTTACCTGATCATAATCAGGAGTGGGGCTTATAGTCAATTATTATTTTGCTGAGACATCAGAGCCAGATGTTTCCACTGCATGACAGCATTGATACCATCGATGTAATATTTGGACTGGAGCCTTGGGTATCCTTAACCTTCTATTCTATTCTATTCTATTAAGTTCAGGATACCATTTCCCTATCTCCCACCAGCTTCTTTGTGTCTACTCAGTGTACTTTTGTACCTGATTCATGTAGCAGGAATCTAATTTCCTGAACATGTTCCTGCTGATGCTGAGATAGATTGCAACCCATACTTACCATTGATGGGTCCCGAAGGACCCGGGTCCGGGAGGTGCACCTTGGGGTCTATTTCACGATGGTAAGCATGTTGGCTGTTGCCTACCCCGGAGGGTTGATGGCCCCGCCCTGCAGGGTTGAGGTCCCTGTTCAGCCACTTGTAGGGATTCAATAACCAGTCATTTCAGTGTCCAAAGATGTCTGACATACGTGGTGTTTATTACTTTTATACCATTTTTACAAGCAGAAAAGAACAGCATAGATACAGCATTGGGATTGGAGAATAGATCCACATGGGTGAAACCCTCAACCACATTGGTGCAACCTCCCAACCAATCCATAAGACTAGTGGTGATGTTAGTAAATGATATCACCTGTACACCTGGAAACTCAGAGACATCCCATCCCCATCCCAACAGATAAGAGAATGAATAGAAGATGAGCTCATGGGATAGCAAAGAGGCCCCTCCACCAGGCTGCAGTGTGCTGCCAGCTACTAGTGTCATCCAGGGAAACTCAGTGGCCACCACAGTATATATGATCTAAAATGGAACTCAGTAGCCAAAAGCAAATGGTGTGTTACCTAATTCAGGTTTAAAGTATGGTCTATGTTTAGATTCCCTCCCTACCTGTTTGTGCTCTGTGATGCCTTTCGTTTAGATTGTGAAAATTGTGAATGGAAAACAGCTTATAGAAAGGGATTCTCCTATCCCTGTGGTTTCTGCTGTACTAAAACTACCACTGAATATTGTTGTTCTCAGTGTGATAAGGGCTGTGATAGAAGGGAAAGAAGCCTAACATTAACAGAAGGTAGTTCAGTTTTGAGGAGTTCAATTGTCTTTTGTTATTTTGTTATTTTTGAGAAAGCCCTCAAAAATAACAAAAGACAACTTTTTATGAAGAACTCTTCACAAGCTTATGCAAAGCAGATAATTATGTGTTGGGTCTCCATTGCTTTATAGAACATTTTAATCTGTTTTGGATATCTAACAAAATGCTTATTCCTTGTTAACTTTTTTTAGACAAGTAGATCAGTGCAGGTTTCTTTCTTAAATCCACCAAAGCCCATGTAATCTATTATTTTACTGCTATATTGAATGAATAAATCATATGCTGTTGGAGTAGGTGTATAATACAATATTTTACTTGTACACCACCCAGAGTCTCTGTGAGGGAGATAGTTTTTAAATGAATGAATGAATGAATGAATGAATGCCAAATACTAGAAGAAAGACTATTTACTACAAGTCATTGGCACTATTGTTAATTAATAATTTACAGCAGTTTTACCTTACCATGGTAAATATGTGACCTTCAACTTCCAGAATTCCCCATCTGATTCTCTTACTGAGAATTCTGAAAATGAAATTCACAGATATGAAAGTGAAACAATAAGTTTATATCAACAAAAGCTATTTATTTAAAAGACTTGGGTTTTAATTATTTAGAAATTTAAAGCAAATTGTCATGACATAAGAGTGAATCTAGAATGTTGTTCCTAGTCTTCATATATTTAGAACCAATAGACAAAGAGGAAGTGGAAAATTTTTTGCAAGTACCACAGTAGACCAATAAACCTCTATGTATACTCTAAAAGTAGATGCAATTTATGGTTTCCATATTTAATTGTGCCTTCGGTTAATTTATAATCATGCAACTCTCCTTTCACCAAAGAGTTTACAAAAAATATTTTAGGATACATTTCTTGATATTGATACGGAAGACGAGCACAACATGGTTATGCCACAAAAGCAATCTTATGAAAGATCTGTAGTTCGTTCTTCTCTGAAGAGCTGATATGAGAAACCTGCCTAGAATGTATTT
>SOZL01000723.1:13795-27577 GCA_009733165.1 Naja naja | reverse complement strand
CATTAGCCACAGCTGGAAGAGAGTTTAAAAGAGATGCAAGCTGAGAGCGGCAGCTGCTGGGAACAAATGTGAGTTTATCTTGTGTTGACTTTGGTTATCTGTGTTCCTGGCATCCTCCCAACCATGTTGAATTACTGCCGTTCCTTCATGTCTGGAATTCCTTCTCTTGCCCTGCCAGAGTAATTACCTCATCTTGCCTTGATTGGACTTATAGTTACAGTTTTTGTTGACAAAGTTTTGGATTTGACTCTCTGCAGCCAAAGGCTGTTCCTGAGAGAGTTTTTCTCCAGCCCAGAAGGTAACCAGGACACTGGGGGCAAAGTTGGAGCTAATAAAGGGACTCCTACTGATTATCTATCTGTATTGCCTTTGTGCCATGCCTCTTTGGGTCATTACACTTACAGTTACCAGACCTTGGAACTAGACTTAGAATAACTTTATTGTCACTTTGAATGTACACTAGTTGGCATACATTAAAATGAAATTCCATTGCATACAGATCTCAAGGGGTCACCATCTCCTTTATACACTACTTCATTGTGGGCCACATCAGGGTTGTGTTTGATCTTGGGGGGGCATGGCCCAGCTTGACGTCACTCATGCGGGGGGCACCTGTGGTGGACAGGAGCCTTGGGGGTCTCTGAGCTTGGTTGTTTTCTTGCAGACGTTTCATTACCCAACTAGGTAACACCATCAGTGCTAGTCACCAAACAACCGTGCTCAGAGAACACCAAAGTCCCCTCACTAGTTTTCTGGCCTAACAGAATTTCAGACTTGGGCGTCACCTGATCTCAAGTTTCCCTTTGTGCCAGCCCAAGTCTACAATTTACATCTACGTCTTTTAAACATTCACAACTGACTTCCTGCCTGGTCAACACCCTGCAGAAATGACAACACACTTGCTAGAAGCTGAGAGTGGACTGCTGGTCGGCTTAAAATAGAACCGACCCCAAATTGCACAACTTAAATCCAAAGGCAAGATTTATTTATTTATTTTATTCATTCATTTATTTTGTCAAGCGATTACAAGATAACAGCTATAAGTATAAACATAGTTATGAATACATGAAATGGATACGTATGAGAAAAATAAAAAGAAACAATAGGACAGGGACGGTAGGCACATTGGTGCTCTTATGCGCACGTTGGTCCGCTTATCTGCTGGTCCATCATGCTGCTGTTTTTGAAGGCGTGCAAAACTCTACTTAATTCAGTTACCGACCGTTGAAGTGAGGTTCAGAGGCCGCAGACAGATTAATATTAATTATTTGTTAAGTTTAAAGGCCGCCCTTCTCACTGACAAGCTACTCGGCCACATTGTAAAAACACAGTGGAAAACCATGGAAAACAGTCCAGGAGTAAGAAAGCCTTAAAATATGGATACTTTATTTGGCCAACTGTTGGTTAGACACAACAAGGATGAGCAAAAATGTGCAAATGAGCAAAAAGTGAGATACGAAGGGGCCAATATATAAACATAGATGTAGTTCTCTTCACCCCTTTGATTATGGTTTTCTCAAGTATATGTGTGTGTGTGTGTGTGTGTGTACAACACATGAGCCCCTTCCCCAATTGTGCTAAAAAAATGCACATCTGTCAAACAGATGAAACAGAAAGTAACAAGAGTTGTATTTGGATGGAGGTTAGATTTTTACAAGGGATTGGCTTGGTAGGATGAGGAGATACCTACTTTTCTAGTATTCGTCTCTTAGTCTTACTTCTCATCTTCCTTTCCTCTTAATGACTTACTCCTAGTGTCCTGTCCCTTTGGACATATTTAGTCTGTCTTCTGACCCCCCCACCGCAATACCTCCAGCTTCACTCCTCTGTTACTTTTTTCCATAGGTCTATTGGAATAAAGCTGGAGCATATTTTGCCATCTTTCTCAGAAGGCTTCTAAAACAATGGTATAGGCACCACAAGTACCGTGTTTCCCCGAAAATAAGACACTGTCTTATATTTTTTTTGGCTCCCAAAAACACACTAGGTCTTATTTTCGGGGTAGGTCTTATATATTTATGGTGCCAAATAGTGTAGGGGGTGTTTAGGTGCATGTTGTCCTCTGAAAAGTCTTCCTGGAACTGGAGATTTACACTAGGTCTTATTGGTGGTCTTATATTAGCAGGTTTAGAAAATAGTGCTAGGTCTTACTTTCGGGGTAGGTCTTATTTTCGGGGAAACACGATAAGATTTGGAAGTTGGACAGCTGGGACACAGGGTAATCTCCTCCTCCTCCTCCTCCTCCTCCTCCTCCTCCTCCTCCTCCTCCTCCTCCTCCTCCTCTTCTTCTTCTTCTTCTTCTTCTTCTTCTTCTTCTTCTTCTTCTTCTTCTTCTTCTTCTTCTTCTTCTTCTTCTTCTTCTTCTTCTTCTTCATGCACTCTTGACCTGGACAATTCCCATCTGTACGATCTTCAACTTCCAGATCTCTTCTTAAAAGACTCCTGTGTTGGAGCATTTACAACTTCTGAAGGAACGCTGTTCCACTGATTAATTAACCTCCTTAACAGGGCGGGGGGAGGATCCTTTGCAGGGACGGGCCGAGGAGTTTAGTCAACATCTGACGGATAAGATCGCTCAGATCTGTTTGGACTCCGACTGGTCAGAGTCCGATGGGAGTGATGTGGCGGGTCTCAGGGATTTCATCTGGGAGGAGTTTGACCCTGTAACTCCAAATGAGGTGGACAGAATCATGGGGAAGCTGAGCGCTGCCACGTGTTTATTGGACCCGTGTCCCTCCTGGCTGGTTTATGCCGCCCGCCTGGGAGGTTACACAAGGCTGGCTCCAGGCAGTAATTACTGCTTCTTTGAGTGAGGGAATCTTCCCCTCCGCCTTGAAGGAGGCAGTAGTGAAGCCCCTGCTCAAGAAGCCTGGCTTGGACCCAGCTAATTTAAACAACTTTCATCCCGTCTCCAACCTTCGCTTTGCTGCAAAGGTTGTTGAGAGCGTGGTAGCGAAGCAGCTCCCGGTGTTCCTGGAAGAAACTGACTATCTAGACCCACACCCATCGGGCTTCAGGCCTGGATACAGCATAGAGACGGCATTGGTCGCACTGGTGGATGATCTCTGAAGGACACAGGACAGGTTATTCCTCTGTCCTGGTCCTATTAGACCTCTCGGCGGCTTTTGATACCATCGACCATGGTATCCTACTGCGACGCCTTGAGGGGTTGGGAGTGGGGGGCACCATTTTGCAGTGGTTCTCCTCCTACCTCTCGGGCCGCTCGCAGTCGGTGTTGGCAGGGGAGCAGAGGTCGACTCCGAGGCCCCTCACTTGTGGGGTGCCACAGGGTTCGGTCCTCTCGCCTCTCCTGTTCAAAATCTACATGAAGCCGCTGGGTGAGATCATCCGTGGTTTTGGGGTGAGGTATCATCAGCATGCTGATGATACCCAGCTTTTCATCTCCACCCCTAACCAACCCAGTGACGCCCTCAACATGATGTTCCAGTGCCTGGATGCGGTGCGGGTCTGGATGGGGAGGAAAAGGCTCCAGCTCAACCCAGCCAAGACCGAGTGGCTATATGTACCGCCTCGAAGTTGTCCGATATTCCATCATTCATTATGGGGAGAGGTGTTGCCCCCAGTAGATAGGGCACGCAACTTGGGTGTCCTCCTGGATACACGGCTCAGTTTGGAGGAGCAGGTGGGAGCCATGGCCAGGGTGGCATTTGCCCAGGTTCGCCTGGTGCCAGTTGCCCCTACCTGGATCAAGATGCCCTACGCATGACGGTCACTCATGCGCTTGTTACTTCCTGCCTGGACTACTGTAACGCTTCTACACGGGGCTGCCCTTGAGGACCACCCGAGGCTTCAACTGGTCCAGAATGCGGCGGCGAGATTGTGATGGGAGTGTCCCGATACTCCCATGTTACACCCTCCTGCATGGCTGCACTGGTTACTGGTTGCCCTCTGGGTGAGATTCAAGGTGCTGGTTTTGACCTATAAAGCCCTTCATGGCTTAGGACCAGGATATTTACGGAGACCCTGCTGCCAGCGACTGTTTCCCTATCGCCCCGTGCCTCACAGACAGGGCCTCCTCGGGTTCCGTCAGCCAGACAATGTCGGGCTGGCACCCTAGTGGGCGCCTCTCTGTGGGAGCACCCACCCTATGGAACCAGCTGCCCCTGGAGCTTCGGGTGGCCTCTGACCTCCGATCTTCCGCCCGGGCCTCAAACAAGGTTGTTCCAACTCGCTGACCTGGACTGAGGGGTGGGTGTATGGGGGAGTTTTAATGCTTCTTGTTAGGGTTTTAGATTTTAATTGGGTTTCTTATTTGGATTTAATCTCTTTTTAATTTCATATTTGTATTGCTTTTATGTAGCACGCCTCAGTCCTTAGGGAGATGGGGCGGCCAAGAAATCAAATAAATAAATAAATAAATAAATAAATAAATAAATAAATAAATAAATAAATAAATAATGTTCTAACTGTCAGGAAATTTTCCTTAGTTCTAAGTTGCTTCTCTCCTTGATTAGTTTCCACCCATTGCTTCTTGTCCTGCCTTCAGGCGCTTTGGAGAATAGATTGACCCCCTTTTCTTTGTGGAAGCCCCTGAGATATTGGAACACTGCTATCATGTCACCATCAGCCTTTCTTTTCATTAGACTAGACATACCCAGTTCCTGCAACCGTTCTTCGTAAGTTTTAGCTTCCAGTCCCCCTAATCATCTTTGTCTCTCTTCTCTGCACGTTTTTTCCTAGAGTCTCTAACATTTTTGTTATATCGTGGCGACCAACATAAAGGAAGCCCAGTTAAAAAAAAAGAATACTCAGCTTTTTATTTTACCTTAATTGTAAATTATTTTTATTTATTTATTTATTTATTTATTCGACTTGTATGCTGCCCTATTCCCTAAGGACTCAGGTGCTAACATTAAAACAGAGAAAAATTTACAGTAAAACAGAATTAAACAAGTAAACAAGCCAAATAAAGTTAAAATAAAAACCAACCCCTCCCCCCGGGTCATTCGAGGCCAGCCCGTTGGAACAACCAAGTCTTCAGGTCCCGGCGGAAGGAGCGGAGGTCAGGGGCCAAACGGCGTCCAATTTGACTTTCCCCCATTGTCATCTCTGAATCAAATGCTCGTCTCTCTGAGTCACTCTGCACATGCTCAGATTTCTTCGATGGAAGGATATGCAAAGAAAAGAAACGCTGCATTTTTAGCAATCAAATTTCACTCAATGTGACGAAACATTCGTTGTCGTAATTGTTCGAAGGATAGATCGGGGAAGTGTTTTTTTTTTTTTTCCTTTTCTTCCCTGCGCAGAACTTGGGTTGGACTGGAACTGGTTCCTGGGGTATCCACGCTTTTATTATTATTATTTCTGATTGCAAAGGAATGGTAGGTGTTGCTTTACATGGCAAAGTTGTAAATGGTCCCCACCTTCTTTAAGAGGCCACAGGAAATGTTTACTTTCTGAGAAAGTCCAGAGACCATCTGAACATTCTTTTACTTTCTGTGTTACACAGATCTGTGATGATTAGAGCTCACCGTTTGTGGTTACTGCCCAAAGTCCTGCTGCTGTCATTTGTTAAAATAATTATCTGATTCGTACTGTTTTTATTTCAAATTCCTTAATAGGCTAGTAGTTGCACAGAAAGAAAGTCTGGAAAATGTAGCTGCAGTTATATCCTTCCACCCCTTCTCTTTCTTCCCCTTCCCCTTCAATTCTCCTTCTCCTCTTCCTTCTATCTTCTCCTTCTAGTCACTTGAGTTCCCTCCAAGAAAATAGAACTGAAGCGAAACAGATCTGATGCATTGTGAAGTTACCCTGATATCCAAAGAGGGAATACACTCTTTTAACCCGGGTCCAGGTGAGAATCAATATGGTTAAGTACTCCCATACACTGGCTAAGATGCTGGACTAGAGTCAGGAAGGAAACCTGAGTTCCAGTCCTGCCTTAGTGATGAAACCAGTTGGGGACTTTGGTACAGTTCATCTCTTTGAACAATAATAATAATAATAATAATAATAATAATAATAATAATAATAATAATGAAACTATGGCAAATCATAGCCAGAAGTACTGCCTAGAAAGCTCCAGGAATTCAGATCCAGTATTTGCCAGGAGTAAAAATGGACCAAGGTATATACACAATTAATTTATTGTTGCTTTTTAGTTGTTAGCCACCCCGAGTCTCTTTGGAGAGGGGGCGGCATACAAGTCAAATAAAATTAATAATAAATAAATATAGGCACACACAGAGCTAAGCATAATGAAACCCTTTCCTAGGACAGGAAAAGAGAAGGAAGGAAGAAGGAAGAAGGAAGAAGAAGGGGGGAGGAGGGGAAGGATAAATTATGATTTTGAAAGCTGAAAGAGTTTGAAAGTATGGGATGGAAATCCAGTATATTTAAGAAGAAATAGAAATAAACACTGAGTGGGAATAAGTCAAGGATGTGTGGTGTCCCTTTGACTGTTTAAAATCTTTAAGGGTAAAAAAAACAAAACCATATACACAATATCTGAATATTGAGGGTATCATCTCAAAGGTGGTTTGTTTGTTTTTTGGCTAGTTTTCAAAAACATTGCTGTCCAGTTCTTAGCCCATCAGAGCCAGGAATGGCAAGGAAACTCATCCCTAACAATGCGATTAACACAAGTTCAAACAAAGGGCGGGAAAAATCCCCAAAGACAAAGCAGAAGATGCCAAACGGATTCACCAACATGGCGTAATCACCAACCTGTTGGTCTTACAGGCAGATCTTACAGGCAGTCGCTAAAAGTTCTACCTACAGCCACCGAAAGGAAAGAGTTATCTCATTTGTTGTGGGTTCACTGAATCACTGCACAACTGCAGCTCTTAGCAATGGAAAATTCTCCTTTCTGGTCAAGAAGGGGCACCACCTTGCTACGTTTGGGCTGGCTTTGGGAGTTTTTAACTGGGACAGACTTGGTTAGTATTTGAATAGTAAACCACTAAGAAATGTTGACTAAGCTTGGAAGGTGTAAAGAAATTGTAGAAGCCAACGGAGGACGTTTCTGGACCAAAGACATCTAACAGAATACCAGAGTAATAAAAAAACAGGTAGTCCTCGACTTACAACCATTTGTTTAGTGACCGCTTGACGTTACAACAAGCACTGAAAAAAGGGGTGAACGTTTTTCGCACTTTCGACCATGGCAACATAATCATGCCATCAAAACTTGGACGCATGGCAACGGATTCATAGTTACGATGGTCACAGTGTTCCTGTGGCCTCGTGATCCCCTTCTGACAAGCAGAGTCCATGGGGAAGCGCGATTCGCTTAACAACCGTGTCACTAACTTAACAACGGCGGTGATTCTCGCAACAATTGTGGCTGAAAAGGCCGCAAAACGGGGCAAAATTCACCTAACCAAATGTCTCACTTTAGCGACAGAAATTTGTGGCTCAGTTGCGGTCATCAGTGGAGGACTGCCTGTAACGGAACAGCAGAACAACGGAATAATGGGAGAAGAAGAGAATAGCAGAGCTGGAAGGGAACTTGGAGGTCATCTAGCCCAACCCGCTGCCCAAGCAGGAACCCCTATATACCATTTCATACCATATTCTCTAAAACAATTAAAATAGAAGTCCCGATCCAGATGAAATTATAATTAAAAGATGAGGATATGCCCTCATCTTTTCCTTCATATGCCGCCAGCATATATAGTTTCTTCATCTGCTACTGTAAGTTTGTTTTACAACTTAGTGTGTGGTGTGAATGGATCGAAGAGGTCGTCATCATTCCTTTTGTGTTGTTTTTGTTTCATTTTGTTTTTAAGGCAAAGTCACACGTGCTTAAGGCTGCCAGGATTTTTAATTTTTTAAAAAAATTATTGTTAATTTTTTATGCTATCCATTTCCCTATCTAAAGTGACTCTGAATGGCATTAAAAATAATAATATAATAGGTAATAGATAATATAATATCATGTCGTATCATATCATATATCATAGAATGAATACAATAGAATAGAATAATAAAAATAATATACAATACAACACAGTGCAATGCAATGCAATACATATCATTTATATTTTTTACTGCAGGGTAAAGCTGCCCAGAGTTTTATATATATATATAAAATAACAAATACTGTATAAAAATAAATTAAACTTCCAAAAGTGAAAATAGCCCTGTTTTGCTGCTGGTGCCTTTATGCATCACAAATTCACTTGTATCTGCTCAGCCTCCATCTTACAGGCCATTCCTGCATATAAAAAGAATATTAGGGGAAGGAACGTATAGATGAACCTGAAAAGTAATAATAAAGATAATAGGACAGCCAGTTTGGCTTAGTGGTTAAGGCACTAGGTTAAAAATGAGCTTTGGTGGCTCAGGCTGTAAATGCCTGCTCTTAAGATCCAGCTGTCTACAATTACTGTAGGCTCGAATCCCACCAGGCTCAAGGTTGACTCAGCCTTCCATCCTCTCGGGGTAGGTAAATGAGGACCCAAGATTGTTGGGGGCAATTAGCTGACCTTGTAAAAATGCCACTTAGTAATAAGCAGGCATATACAATGGAATGAAGGCTATTGCTGAGCACACTGGGTTGTATCCCAAAATTGTAAGCTGCCCTGAGTCTTCAGAGAAGGGCGGCATATAAATGTAATTAAAAAAAAAAAACAACAGAAAGACAGTGAGTTCAAATCCTGCCTTAGGGATAAAAGCAGGCTGGGTGATTTTGGGCCATTTACCAGGAGACTGGGAGTTCTAGTCCTGCCTTAAGCGTGAAAACTGGCTGGGTGACTTTGGGACAAACCCCTCTCTTTTAGCCTAACCCATCTCACAGGGTTGTTGTTTTGGGGGGAAATAGGATGACGAAGGAGTATAAGATATATTCTCCACCTTGAGCTATTTGTAAAAATAATAAAGGCGGGATACAAATAATAAAAGCAGAATAATAAAAGGATGGATGAGAAGACAAAGAAAATAGCTGGCAACCCTTCACCTGCGTAGAAATAAAAAAAATGGGGTTTTTTTGTTCAACTCAGCTACCACTTATGGGTAGAATTGGTGGGCTAGCCGAAAAGAGAGCGATAGGTACATGGGGTGAATCACAACTGAAAGCCCGTAATGTGTGAATCATCGAAATTATATAGAAAACAGAAAAGGGGGGTAGGTGGGTGGGAATTCGGTCTTTTTAGCCTTCTGCAACTTTGTCCTATGCCCACCTCTTCTGAATTCATCCCAGAGGTGGTTCAATGCTGAGTTTTCGGGTGTCATGGAAATTTCACCTCAGGCGTTTCTATGAACAAACAGGAAACCGGTGGCTGCTATATTGGCACGATGCAAAGCACCATAAAAGCAGATTACCTGTCGGAAGGGAAGAGGCAGCAAACAGCACAAAGAAAGAAATGAAACGGAGGGGTGGTTTGTTTGTTTTTTTGCAAACCTGTTCCCCAACCACCAAGTCTCCCTTGGGCTCGCCTCCAGGTAAGGAAGAAAAGGAATAAATTCACCCCCTTTGGCAAACGTGGTCTCTTGAGTTCGCGAAGGCTGCTTTTGTTGTTTGTTGTTGTTGCTGTGGTCCCTGGAACACCTTAGAAGGAGTGCAGAGAAGAGCAACAAAATTATACGTCTGGACAAACGACTTAGGGAACTTGGTATCTAGTCTAACGAAGAGTTGTAGAAGTCTTCTGGTATTTTGGGTCACTAAGTTCTTGGAGTAGAAGTCTTCTGGTATTTTGGGTCACCAAGTACTAGGAGTAGAAGTCTTCTGGTATTTTGGGTCACCAAGTACTAGGAGTAGAAGTCTTCTGGTATTTTGGGTCACCAAGTACTAGGAGTAGAAGTCTTCTGGTATTTTGGGTCACTAAGTTCTTGGAGTAGAAGTCTGCTGGTATTTTGGGTCACCAAGTACTAGGAGTAGAAGTCTGCTGGTATTTTGGGTCACCAAGTACTAGGAGTAGAAGTCTTCTGGTATTTTGGGTCACTAAGTTCTTGGAGTAGAAGTCTTCTGGTATTTTGGGTCATCAAGTACTAGGAGTAGAAGTCTGCTGGTATTTTGGGTCACCAAGTACTAGGAGTAGAAGTCTGCTGGTATTTTGGGTCACCAAGTACTAGGAGTAGAAGTCTTCTGGTATTTTGGGTCACCAAGTACTAGGAGTAGAAGTCTTCTGGTATTTTGGGTCACCAAGTACTAGGAGTAGAAGTCTTCTGGTATTTTGGGTCACCAAGTACTAGGAGTAGAAGTCTTCTGGTATTTTGGGTCACTAAGTTCTTGGAGTAGAAGTCTTCTGGTATTTTGGGTCATCAAGTACTAGGAGTAGAAGTCTGCTGGTATTTTGGGTCACCAAGTACTAGGAGTAGAAGTCTTCTGGTATTTTGGGTCACTAAGTTCTTGGAGTAGAAGTCTGCTGGTATTTTGGGTCACCAAGTACTAGGAGTAGAAGTCTTCTGGTATTTTGGGTCACCAAGTTCTTGGAGTAGAAGTCTTCTGGTATTTTGGGTCACCAAGTACTAGGAGTAGAAGTCTGCTGGTATTTTGGGTCACCAAGTACTAGGAGTAGAAGTCTGCTGGTATTTTGGGTCACCAAGTACTAGGAGTAGAAGTCTGCTGGTATTTTGGGTCACCAAGTTCTTGGAGTAGAAGTCTTCTGGTATTTTGGGTCACCAAGTACTAGGAGTAGAAGTCTGCTGGTATTTTGGGTCACCAAGTACTAGGAGTAGAAATCTGCTGGTATTTTGGGTCACCAAGTACTAGGAGTAGAAGTCTGCTGGTATTTTGGGTCACCAAGTACTAGGAGTAGAAGTCTGCTGGTATTTTGGGTCACCAAGTACTAGGAGTAGAAGTCTTCTGGTATTTTGGGTCACCAAGTACTAGGAGTAGAAGTCTTCTGGTATTTTGGGTCACCAAGTTCTAGGAGTCTTCTGGTATTTTGGGTCACCAAGATATCAAAACAAGATGTTGAGACTCTAGGGGAAAAAAGGTGCAGAGAAGAGCAACGAAAATGATCAGGGAGCTGGAAACATATAAAGAGTGGTTGCTGGAATTGGGTATGTCTAGTTTAATGAAAAGAAGGACTAGGAGTGACATGATATCAGTGTTCTAATATCTCTGGGGCTGCCCCAAAGAAGAGGGAGTCAAGCTATTGTCCAAAGCACCTGAGGGCAGGACAAGAAGCAATGGATGGAAACTAACCAAGCAGAGAACCAACCTAGAAGTCAGGAGAAATTTCTGGACAGTTAGAACAATTAATCAGTGCAACGACTTGCCTCCAGAAGTTCTGGGTGCTGGGGGTTGGACTAGAAGACCTCCAAGGTCCCATCCCACTCTATTGTTCAATCATACCTGAGGGCTTGTCACAGAAAAGATGGGGTCAACCTGTTTTCCAAAACACCAGAGGGCATGATAAGAAGTAACCGCTGGAAGATCATTAAAGAGAGATCCAACTTAGAACTAAGGAGAAATTTCTGACAGTGAGAACAATTAACCAGTGGAATGGCTTGCCTCCAGAAACTGGGAGTGCTCCATCACTGGAAGTTTTCAAGAAGAGATTGGACGAGCATCTGTCTGAAATGGTAGAGGGTTTTCTGCCTGACTAGAAACCTCCAAGTCCCTTCCAGCTTTATGATCCTTTGAAGAAGGATAATGGAACCTTTCTATATAAGAGAAGTATATCTGCAAATCCCACATCACTTGATTGGTTGAACACCACTCTCTGTGTTTGTATGAATGTGAAACCAGGATAGTTAGAAATCTAATGGCTGCCAATCACATGTGAAACCACATTGGTGTCACGCTTGACTTTGTGTAAATTGTGACAACCTAGAAAGGGAGTTTATACAAGTTCAGCATCCTTGGTAGAAAGCTAGTCTTAGAATATTCTGCTGATCGACCTTGGGGACAACGAACAGGCGGAGTAATTATAGTAATATAATTTATTGATGAAAGGCCATTCATGAATGCATTCGTTGCACAACCCTTTTCCGCTTAGCACAGGATGTTTAATGCTAGCAATTTTAAGACATGTGGATTTCAACTCCCAGAATTCCCCAGCCAGCATTGCTGGCTGAGGAATTCTGGGAGTTGAAGTCCACAAGTCTTAAAATTACCAAGGTTGGACACCTCTGGCTTAGATCACTGTGGTTATGACTTAAAACCCAGCTTTTATTTTTGTATCAGAAAGGGAAGAACACAGCTATGTTGAAGACCCTGAGCCATATTTTTTTAAAAAAATAAAATTTTAACCAATTAATCAACTTGGAGTTTATGAACTGCACAGATTTCCTCAGAAAACAAGTGCAAGAAAACCTCTAATATATTGAAGTCTGAAGTCCAGATTGTTAGATTTGTCATTCTTAAATCTTGATGAACTTATCTGGGGTTTGCAAACTCAGTCCACCTTTAAAGTTCAGCTTAACACAGCTGTTGGCCTGCAGTGGAAGGTCAAAAAAGTCAAGATGGCGGTCCACATCCTAATAGATGTGGTTGCCAACTGCAGAGCTACAGATGCTCAGTTTCATTATTTTTCTTGCTCTAGAACGAAGCTTAGTCCCATCGCTGATTTCCTGGTTCCCATTGTTGCTTGATTAAGCCTCAATCAGGAAACGTGGTCATTAAGTATCAATTAGGTATCAAGTAGCTAATGAATTATCAATAGCTGCTCAATTGTTTGCAGAGCATCAAAGGAATGCAACAAGCTAATTTTCATTACAATCCACTCATCACGAGACGCTATATAAGGACTTAAACGAGTTTGGAAAATGTTAACCGTGCAGATTCACTTCAAAGATAATTAAGAAAGAAAGAAAAATAAAAAAGCTAGAAATGTTGAAGTGTCTACAGGGCATAAACTGTAGCCGAGGATAGCATTTTAAAAAGACATTTTTATTATGGACCTCCTGGATAAAATATTAGGCTTGCAATAATATGCCAGTGTACAACCTGATCTGTGGATTGCAACTCCCAGAAATTTGAAAGACATGTTAACAGCAACAATAACAACAAAATTTGGTTCTGCAAGTTCCAGACTGGGGACTGACTCTTGCAAGAGGAAAAATATAGAGAAAAACCTGTGTCAGGTTTGTAACATTGGACTAGATTTGGAGAAAGAAGACAATATATTATAGTAGCTAAGAATTTGGAAAGTCTAGAAAAGGAGAAATGATGTTCAGCGGCTTGGTAAGGCGTTGTCTTATCTATCTTTTTTTTTAATTACATTTATATGCCGCCCTTCTCTGAAGACTCAGGGTGGCTTACAATTTTTGGAGCACAACCCAATGCGCTCAGCAATAGCCTTCCTTCCATTGTATATGCCTGCTTATTACTAAGCGGCATTTTTACAAAGTCAGCTTATTGCCCCCAACAATCTTGGGTCCTCAATTTACCTACCCCGAGAGGATGGAAGGCTGAGTCAACCTTGAGCCTGGTGGGATTCAAGCCTGCACTCATTGCAGGCAGCTGGAACTTAAGTGCAGGCATTTAACAGCCTGCACCACCAAGGCTCTGGACAGCTCTATTGGTTCTTTTGCTGATTTCTTATTTTAGGGGCTTATTTAATTTGGTTTTTTTACTTTCAATGTATGTGGTACTCTCCAGATGCAGGTAACATAAGTTAGGAACGTATGGAGTTTTGGAGCAGTTCATGGGCAGGTGACACTTTGCAAGAAACTGAAACGTAGGTTTTTTTTCTTCTTTTGATAGAAAAATGAGAGGGGCAGAATAATGGAGGACAGAGTTTTTCAGTGTTAAGATGTGTAGACTTCAGTTCCCAGAATTGACCAGCCAACAGAATGGATGAAGCATTGTGGAAACACCAAGAATGAATGAATGAATGAATGAATGAATGAATGAATGAGATGAATGAG